>CM032807.1:1047500-1150000 GCA_019155185.1 Beaufortia kweichowensis
GTGTTTAAAGCAGTACAGTAAACAAATGATCTGTTCTTATAAAACCAAATGACCTAATATTAACATACTAACTCGTTGTTAATCGTGCTTTTCTACTAAATTATACGACTGGAAGAGAAATCTTGAACATGCTGTTTACATCAGTGTATAAAGAAGCTTGTGATTTCTTGTTGACATTCTTTGGTGTTTGTTATCAGTAAAACAGCAGCCGCATTGTTTTATTTGCTTCAATCTGTTCCAGCAAATCAGTAATGAAGGTCTTCAGCTTCTGGCTCGCTGAAGATTGCTGCTTTAAACCCTCGTGAATTTGCCAATTTTGCATGTCGTTTTCATGTTTGAGGAATCGATTCCAGCACACGACTGCATAATGACTCCTGGTATTGTGATATCATTCGCTAATTGGCATCTTAAAGAATTAAGAAGAACTATTTCTGGCTCTTTCCACTCATGACTTCATAAATGTTGCATTTTTATAACTCTTTCTGCTGCCTCGGGAAACTGTGTTTTATTGTAGCCGTTTACCAACAAGCCTTTATATGAGAATTTGTGGAAAAACGACTTTTCCAAGAACATCAAGTCATTCACGGTTGTGTAGCAACGTTTAAATACTTCAGCAAATATCAATGTACAGCGATATCTCAGGACGTGTGACTTTCTTTCTTCTGCAGAACACAAAAGAAGATATTTTGAAGAATGTTGATAATCAAACAACATTGATCCTCATTGACTTCCATTATAAAACCATTGAAATATTTCTCAAAATATCTTACAGTAAAGAAAGAGTCACATACAGGTTCATAAACCACATGAAGGTGAATAAATGAGGACAGAATTTTTAGGTGAACTTTATATCTAAAAGTTTAGTAGCTAAAATAAAATAGACAGGGATAGGCAGACCCTTTTAAGCTCAAATTTAGTTGTATTCACAAAAATGACAAACACTAAAGCCACATGCAGAAACGAGTACAGACATCTGACCTCATCGTCTGGATTAAACGGGTAAGAAAAGGAAATTGCGTCCCCTACTGATCTGAAGTCAGCTTTCAGTTTCTAGCCAGAGGCTCGTTCTTTAAACATTAACATGTGCCAACAGGTCGCTCCTAAATCAAATGACCTCCGCACCCAGACGTGACCCCAGACACAAGAGGCGTCCATCACGCTCCAGACAGATCTCAGACACGTCTGTCAGTGTGTCATCATGTACCTGAAGACTTCCTGAGTGACGTCTCAATGAGCCTGATGGAGATGACTCTGAGATCTGATGCGAGTAAATACGTACTGAATCTGATGATGATCTGAGGATTATCTGTGTATTTCTTTTGTAATAAAATGACTGATGGATGGCCAGAATCTTTGGCAATTGTTTAAAGGTGCTTTAGGTGGCTGTCGGCTTTGTCAGAGAAAAAAAACAAAAAACAGGGAAGACATTCCAGAGCGGTGAAACAAAGCTGTTTTCCAAACCGCTGAAAGTGTTTACAGATGTGCTGTCAAATTTTACATCTGAAATGTCACCAGGAACTCGTCTATATATATATGATTAAAAACAGCGTCAGAAATCTGTCGCTGGTCAAAAAAACCTTTCCAGGAGAAAACACTCATGACGTGAAGAAGGTCCGTGACACGGCAAACGTTCAGTGCCGCTGGAGCTGTGAGGGGGAGGAAATCATGGCAGCACATGTCTTCAGACTCGTGCATGGACACCAGATGCTTCTTCATCTTTCAGCAGCTGGAGTTGTGTCTGAAATGATTCTTCTGGGATTAGTTTGTCTCTCTCTGAGATGGAGAGAAGCAGAAATGAGCACATATGATGTCTCACCTGAGCTGAAACGGTGAGATCAGACATTGCTGATTGTAAATCACTAGATTTTCTAGTCCGTAAAAGCTCATCATTTATTTACCCTCATATTGTACAAAACTCTTTCTTCTAAGAAATACAAGAGAAGATATTTTAAGAAATGTTCATTGACAATGACATTCTTTAAAATATCTTCTTTTGTTGTTCACGATTCTTCTGTATTTGCATCCTGTTATTATTGTAAAAGTTCAATAAACAGATATTAAAAAAATCTTTTGTGTCAAGCAGGTTTAAAATGACATGATTGTCATTTTGGGGTGAACTATCCCTTTAAGGAAACTCTTACTGGGAATTATTTCTGAGAAATCTTTGAAATCGCTTACAGTGGTCACAAGAAAACAAGATACTACTGACTAAATGTTAAACCTGACACTAAATGTAGTTTTTAAGCACAGATAGCCCTAAAAATACTTTTCAAGGATTCACAACTCTCTGCCTGTAAGTGATTGATGATTGGCTCATTTATGTAGAAGGCGGGACTTCCTTTGCTTTCCCATGTAGAGCATTAGCACTTATCGAGTTGCATCTTGTTTATATTTGGCGTTTATTGGTGATGCACATCTGTGCCACCATGATGTTAATATGTTTTGAGCAGTTGTCAGAGCGTTGTTATGTGGTTGCTAGGATGTTCTAATAGATGCTTTCTGGTTGTTCTTAGTCTCTGTGTTATTGTGGTTTGTGTGTCTGACACAGTCCTATATAAGAACATCATCAGAAAGCGTTTTATGTTGGTTAGTTGGAAACTTTATTTATTGTCCACAACAGGGAAGCTTGTGTGACTGGAACATTTTTTAGGCAATTATAATTTATTGATTTAATTTATGACCTAACAGTTTTAAGGACATAATAAACCACAGAATATAAACTAGAAATATGAACACAATGTGTGTCTGCCGTCTGTGTAAACATGACTGTGTCAAAGCGTTTAGAGACGTGAAAGTAAAACTCTCAAGAAGTTGTAATTTCTAGAGAACGAGGGCTATATAAATATTATCTTAGACAAAGTAAACATGAAATTCCAGCATGATTTGGTATTGTGAGATGATTTTGAAATATCCTGTCAGGTCATCTGAAGGTTCATCACAGAAGCACACTGATGATGACAGAATCCAGGATAGAAGATGAAGATGTTTCATTTGTTTCTTTTTTCATACTGTGTACAACTGAACATATGGTGAAAATCGTGATGATCACATGACTAAATTGTTGACATATGTAAAAAAATAGATGACAATAAATGTGACAATAATCTATATAGTTTGTGAAGATTTATATTTTTGACAGAACAATATGCAGCAACCATAAAAAAACCTGGACGTGGGATTGAGATTAATGAATATAAAATAATTAAGGCCTAAACAACCTTGACAGAATATAGATTAAGCAATGTTAATCAAGACATTAGACAAAAACATAAGAAAAGGTGATTTAAAGTGAAACCAACTGGACTCCATTTTTACATTTTCTGAAGGAACTGAGAGTGATGTTTACCCATGCAAAATGTTTTTACCATCTATTTTAGGGCTGTCACAACATCAGATTTTCAGTACATGATTATTATGCTAATGATTATTTGCAGTGTTAATAATGTTATCTGTCAAATTCATCTTCTTTTGTCTTTTATTTGGCCAATGAATCACATTTAAAACAGAAATGTAAGGAGGCAGAGAGCGAGAGTTTATAACCATTGTGGCTCTTAAGATTAAATGGCTGATAAATTATTTACAATAATATCTATATTGTAAATAATTTGTGTTCATTAGTGTAGAATAGTATGAACATATCGTTTATCGTGGTATACACGTACTTAATGACATCTAATAGTAAATTTGGACAAATTTGATGTGCATCCATATGAGATAAAGAGTCGACTAGTAAAAGTAGTTTTACCCGATCATTAGCATAGATCAGAGCTGAAGGTAGCAGTCAAACGGCACAGCAGGTGAACGTCTATCGAGATGATTGTGATCTGTTTTAAATTCGGCAGAAACCCAAAGCAAGACCCCTCCAGTTTACAAGCTGTTACAAAAGGAAATGCATTCTCCTTTAAATGCATTCATTGAAACTAGAAACAGACGGTGAAACAGATTAATGCTTCGCAGGCAACGCTGAAGCAACAGAGCGGCTTTACTGATCCTCATCACTGATATTCTTGTTTATTTTTTGATGATGGAAATTAAGCCCTTATGTGTGTTTGGCAATATCTGCAAAACACATTACAACATAATGTGACTGTACCACGGTATAGTGATCTTGTCTTTTAGAAATGGGCAATTCGGTTTTAAAATAAAAAATGATATCAACATGGATTTAGTAAACGGATGATTCAATGTATTGATAATAAATTATTATATTTTAAGTTTGGACTGAAAATGTCACGCCCATACAATCATTGTATGTTTATAATGGCAATTAAATGAAATCAAAAAGTTAATGTTGGAAGTTAGTAACTCGACTTCACATTCTCCGTTGACGTCAAATGACAAACATAGAGTTTATATTTATGTATTTGGATGCTTTTATCCAAAATGCTTTCAAGCTTAACATTTTATCAGCATATGTGTTCTTTAGGAGTCAAACCCATGACTGTTATTCTTCTAATGCAACACTCCAACTGAACTACAAACACATCAAACCTCCGGCAGAAGTTCTGGTGTTGTAAAATCCAGAGGTTTCTGGTGTTGTAAAATCCTTTAAAATCATGTCATTAATGCCACTGTGCATCTGTACTGATAATAAACATTTAAAACAGGAAAGAACAGAAAGTAACATCTTAATTGTGACTTCATTTACAAGCCGAGTAGTACGCGCTTAAAAATCTTTTGTTTCTTCCCAATTTCAGCTCTTATAAACAAACACATAAAGTTTAATGATTCCCAGATAAATAATGTTTGCGTGACTGCCGTGTTTGAGCTGATATCCCTGCTGATATCCCGTGTTTTCATGACCCTTCATGAAAGGGCCTGTGCTGAGATCAACGCCCTGAACAGATGCTAATGGATGTTATAGGACTCCACCATGAAAACTGACATTAAATCTGATCTACATGTAATCCTTTCAAAAGGTAAGATAGCATACTTTTCCCAAACTATTGCTTGTTTTCCTTGCACAGAATTACAATCCCATAATGCATTGTGATGATAAACCAGACTGATAGATCAACAAGAGATATTTATATGTAAATGCCACATTCAACTGCTTCAGACACTTCAACACGTCCGCCATATTAGAACAGTCAACATTTCAGTTGCTGTCAGTGAAAAACAATGAAACATGAATGATACCTCAGACAAAAAACATACAAGAGTGATATTAGTCTATTAAAACTGCACAATGCCAAGTATAAAATCATACAATTTCTATTTATTTTTTAAATGAAGTTTTCATGTTGAGATTTGATCCTGACAATAGTGCAGTGATAATGACAGAAGCACATGTACTGATGCATATGCCCGAGGTGAAACCACAGACTGTAAGAAAAGCATTGACTCTTTTAACACCTTGCTCTTACGTTAGATACGGACACAGATATGAATTTATTAGGTGTGACGTTTTTGGCGAAGACCTCTGAGAAATAAATCTACTAATGCCTTACAGTATATCCATAACTTATGTTCTTATGTTTGTGTCTCACTTTGTTGATTAATCATCAGATAGTAGATGTTTTAGCCAAAAGGCTGTGTGAAATATTACATCATTTATGTTATACTTCTGTCTCTCTCTCTGTCTCTCTGTCTCTCTCTCTCTCTCTCTCTCTCTCTCTCTCTCTCTCTCTCTCTCTCTCTCTCTCTCTCTCTCTCTCTCTCTCTCTCTCTCTCTCTCTCTCTCTCTCTCTCTCTCTCTCTCTCTCTCTCTCTCTCTCTCTCTCTCTCTCTCTCTCTCTCTCTCTCTCTCTCTCTCTCTCTCTCTCTCTCTCTGCTTGTTGGATTGCTCTGATAATGGAGTGTAAAGGTCCTGTTGTTTTTGCATAGCGTGGAATGAAATGTTTCCTTTGGTATGTGATAGTATTGCTCTCATTGCTCTTTCATCTCTGCAGATGTGATCATTTGGGCAGGGTGAGACACGGCAAGTCTAAACAGCTTGTAACTGAGAGCAATTCAGAATATTTATTTCATACCATCTATATAGATCAATAGCCAATCTGTTTCACTGCAACACATGAATCTCAGGGTAACAGAGTTATTAGCGTATAATCTTTTGAACTCTGTGTTCGTATAATGTGATAAATGATGTACTATGAACATTCATTGTGCAACATTCAGAATGGCTTGTGTCTTTATCCACTAGATAAAATCCAGAAACTGTTCTGATCTTCTGTGAACAGCCACATACCATTTTTATTTGCGCAGACATTTAGCAGATGCATTTATGCAAAATCTACAGAAGTTGATCTCATGGACATACACGATTATTAGAAAAAAAACAATGATAAAGGGCCGTCCCTAACATCAAAAAAGGCAAATCTGATCATATAAATCACCTCATTAAATATGATCATCTTAGGGAAGCAATAATATGACACATGCAATATTACATTTTCAGATTTCAGCAGTTGCTGTTGATGTGACCAATTATAGTGTTCAATCTGTGCTTTTTCCAGTTTATGGCTTGTTCATGCTTTAGTTTCTGAAACGCACAGGTTAAAGGTTACATAGTTTTGAAAACACTGATGTAACGTTACGATCCAGTCAGTGTAATTATGTTATGTATGTTATACAGTACAACATCAGTTTTACATTTGACTTCTTTGTCTTAAGCAACATCTTTTATCTCCAGCCAAGTTTCAACGCTTGAATGTTCAACATAACAACTGCAGGCAAAGCGTTGTGTGCTTTTAGTTAGTCAGTCATTCTTACATTACAGAAAGACTTTGATTCCCAAAGACCAGAAAATACAATCAAGTTAAAAGTGACAATCATGAGTGTTTTTAGTGCATTTGTGATTGCAACGTTGCAGTAATTTAAAGACTGAACTATTTTTAGTTGCATGGCTTTAAACTCGTATATTTTTGATTATCTGCTGTATCATGTGATACAGTATATGTCTGAATTACATTTACTACACACAATATCTACGTTTTCACTATGTGCTTCACTGCTAAATCTGTATAATTGCAGGATTAGCAGGAGTAAATGTTTACCGGATGTTTCTTTTACAGTTGTAAACTTGTAGTTTAAGTGTTTATTTCCTCTCTAATGTGAGAGCAATTACTAAACTAAGTTAATCTGCATCATTTTCAAGGTTGAGATTTCCTAATAAATAAGTAATTGAATTGCTTTAATAGTTAATAAGTCCGTTTAAGAACAACAGTGACGTTTAGATTATATATGTGTGTGTATCTTTAATGCTCCAAACTCATAAAACTATACATCTGCTGTATAAATTTTAATGAGTACATGGCTTGAATACGCCTATTATCATGTTTTATTTTATGGCTGAGGGATATTTGTGAAGAATGCAAAGTTCTGCCTGTAAGCTATTGGCAAATATGAGTAGTTTCCCGGGATATCAGAGTAATGATGTATGTTATACTGCCTAAATACTTTCCATACATATGTGTGAGACTAAATGAAGTGTGGTATGATTACTCAGTTACCATAAAACCCAGTTGATGAACTCAATAACCTTTAGTTCTCTATACAGACTATAACTTTTACTTTATATATATTACAGTTTACATGCAGAATCAGAGGTCATTAAAAACATGTTAAAAGCATGTTTATGCTGTTGTAATTCAGTTGTGACCATTGTGTTGCATTTCTCTGACCTTAACTGGTTTTCAATAAGGTTTCATTTGTTAACATGACTTAATCTTTATGTTAGTTTTAACATTTACAAGTACAATTCTTAAACTATTAATTAATGCACAACTATACAGTTGTATTGACATTAACTTTAAACAAAGATTAATAAATGCTGTAAAAATATATTGGTTTATGTTAGTAAATACATTTTTCAAGAGAAGCAGGAGGTTAAGATGAAGTGCTCAGATCCTGAAAGTGTTGTGAAGCTTTATTTGATGAATTATTGAGCTTCTTAAGTGAATGTAAATCTCCTGAACTCCTTCTGAATAACTCAAGAGTTTTTCATATAAAAGCAATGATTGAATTTTCACCTGGTGAGTAAAACGCACCATTTATTATCTGGACCTGGAAGTCTTTTTTATCTTATTTTAGGTATTTTTATTTATATATATATATATATATATATATATCTTCTATAACTAATTTATTTTTGTTTGTTTATGTTTATTGTTATGAAAATCTGTCAAATGTTTAATCTTGAGTTTTATACAGAATTGAGTTTTTAATTGAAATATTAAGTGAGAAAGCGTGACTGAGTTAATTTGTAGTTATTTGTATGTCTTTTAATTGTGATTTCAGAGTCTGAAGATTCTTCAGACATTAATGCAGATAAGAGTGACGGTCTCATCCTGTGTTTACTCTTAACTTAATGACATTTACATCTGGTGTTAGAAGGTGTTTCTGAAACAACCAATTGAATTTGTGAACATCATAAAGGAAAAACATTCATTATGTGATGCAGCTGGTCATATAAAATGAGCTCATGTTTACACGAGGCCACAACACGAGATACAGTAATGAGAAGATCCATCTGAATCTCTTACTGTCTTTAACAGCTGACACCAAACAAAACATTAGAGACCAAAGGCATGTTTCTAATGAAGTCCTGGACTTTTCAGAGATACCAAATAGCTTATATCAATATCAATTATAATAAAAAGACACTTTTATGATATGACAGCTCTGGTGTCACATGTGTTCAGTTGTGTTGTTTATGTTGTCTGTTTTTGTGCTTATACAAAGTCTTTGTGCAGTTCTTTCAATGACAAAATAATAGTTGAAGGAAACCACTAAACCTCATGAGACTCTTTTATTTCTTGATAGAAGCTTTAAATTGGGCATAAAACTTAATTGCATCGCATTACCTACATTATATGAAGTTTGTGCAGAACACCACAAATGACGTTTAAATCAAAAAATCCGCAAACAACAATTATACTCAAATAAACAGAGATTGTAAAGTCTGATCAGTGTACTTGCCCTATTGTCACTGTGGTGTAGTAAAGTTTTTTGCATTAGCTATAAAAGACATCACAACTGTGTTCTCACTTCACATGCATGGGAAAGTGTTGATACACTTGTAATGGCTTTGGGACTCTTTAAATATCTAGTTAGAATGAGTTACTGATTAAGTTTGGTATCATTTTAAATACACTTGAAAGAAGCGTCATCACATCAGAAATACTCAGAACATGAGGGAGATCTGGCGTATCGCAGTAACTCACTGCGATGTGAATCTTTATTTTATTGTTTCTTCCATGATTTTTGCTTTTATTCTGTCTTCATCCAGATCTGTGATATAACGCTGCCTGGAAAATAGAAATTTATTGATTCTTTTAATGTTGCTCTAATATGTCCCCAATAACAACTACAATCCATGGAAAAACACTTTTTTATTTGATTTAGAGCGCAGGGTTTCAATTTGTCCCTGCGTGAAACATTTTCTTGCTGTTCGCGTTGGCCGTACATCATCTTTAACGAGTCAAGAAACATCTTTCATCCTTATAATTTACAATGTGACAAGTTATTTAGCATAACGTGTCATGTCTAGATTGCTGTGGTGTTCTGGGTGGATGCGGGGGCATTGCTAGGCTGTTGTTAAGGATGTTTTGAGTGGTTGCTAGTGTAGGGATTCTTGCACATTGTTATAGGCAGTTGCTAGGTGGTTGCTATGGTGTTCTGAATGGATGCTGAGGGAGATTTAAGTGCTGTAAGGATGTTCAGAGTGGTTGTTAAGCTGTTCTTGTTGGATGCTGAGACATATAGGCAGTTGCTATGGTGGCTGTTAGTTCTGGGTGGATGCTGAGGCATTGCTAAATGACTATAAAGAGTGGTTGCTATGGTGTTTTGCATGGATGCTGGAGCATTGCTATAGGTGGTTGCTATGGTGAATGTTTACCAAATTTATTTGTAAAGTCACGAATATAAAACTCATAATTTAAAATATGTTTGTAGGAGGAGGTTAATACGTTCAGTCAGAGCTTTTGAACCCGTACCTATTCAGTGACTGAAAGGAATTCAGATGCGTGTCTTGGTAAACATCATTAAATATGGCAAATCCTTTTAGTTAAAAGGTATCATAAAAGTCTAAACTCTCCTTTACAATTTCAGGGAAAAGAGTTTGGACTGAGAGCAGTAGGAAATTACTTGCATATGACAGAAATATCAAAAAGGTGCGTCCACAACAACGCTGCAGTTACACCGAGCGATACATATGAACCGCGAGCAGTTGACATTAGAAACAGACTGAGGAACAGCCACCGGGCAAAGATTACTAATGAATGTTTAGAAACGAGCAGTTATGTGCTTCCAGCTTTCCAGGCGAGGGAGAGCGTGCCCGGAGCGCCGGGTCTCTCCGAGGGCGGAGACAAGACTCTCACGGAGTGTATGTTATGTCTAGAAGAAGACAGTCAAACCCTGATGCTTTCAGCAGACGGCCAATCAGAGATGAGTTTCAGATACTACTAGAAAGATGGAAAATATCACTCAGTATACAGCAAAGAAAACTTTGCCTAAACAGATATCCATGAGGAAATGTAAGCATGTCACATTAAATATATGTCAAAGTTTCACACTGGAGATATTCAAAATGAGTCAAAAACAAATCAAAGCTTTAAATCTTCTCGTGTACGTCTGGTGCTCATATATAAACCTCACAGTCAAAAGGTTAAACACAGGACAGCTGGGAGGAAATATTTCTGCTGAGCGTGTTTTTCTCGACATATTCACATTTAATAAAAGAATAATCAGCTACCAGAAAACGTTATCATGATGTATACCTTACAGGAATAGCATTTCAATTAGAAAGTGAAGATTATAATATGAACTCAAACATTTCTCATCAAAGTTATCCAAATTCAGATTATTTGACCTATACGATCTACATTCATTTAACATCTCCATATTCTTCAGGTAGTTTAACAATTGGTGTTTGTTTGATTTCAATTTGAGGAGAAACATCTGAGACTAAGTACAACTGAGATCAGCATCAGATCTGAACAATTATCCTGCGTTACATTTCAACAAACCTTTATTTTTGACATTATATTGTAGTACTTTATTGAAAGAGTACAGAGATGTGGCAAGGGTTCTTTCACGGCCAGAAATCTCTTTCTCTCCATTACAGGAAACTTCAAGCATTTGCATAACCCACAAAGCATGCCGATGAACCTACATGCATCCGTCCAAACTGGTTTTTCCATGCGCGACAAAACGTTTCATACGAGTCGAGATATAATTCCTCAAAGTTCTCCACTGTCTGTTAGTTTTTCCAATGACTCCCTTTTCCATAAGAAATCACAGGAGCTGCCCAGAAGACCTACAAATTACAAGAGCAAGTACTTCATGTATAAAACAGCCGTTTTATTCATTTCATGTTTTAATAAATGAAGTCATGTAGATGGGAAAAGTGATCTTATAATTATAAGGATTATGAGAGATTGATGAGAGAGAGAACATTGAGATCATGATTGTCTTTTTGTCATGAAGTCGTGTCTAACAGTAAATGTAGTTCAGTAGTGGCTTTAGTGTTTCTGACTCACAACATTTTTGTGAGTTTTGAGTTTATGTAAGTCATTGAGGGTTCATGCGTGGTTGATGTGGGATGGAAACACTCCCTCACCAGACAAAACGAAATGTTCTAGTAAGAAAGACACAGACATACAAAACAATATGCTGTTCTGTTCCGTCTCACCTATCCAGAAGCATTGTCTTAAACAGCCAGTCTGACATCTAGCGGTGATCTTTCACAGCCGGATCATGAGCTCACAGAATCAGCTCTAATCTTTAACACTAATGTACTGACCTTCCGCTTGTGTGAATTGTGTTTCATACATAAGCTCTTTAACTGCAGGGCAAGAATTTCTTCTTCTTCTTCTTTTATGAGAGAGAGAGAGAGAGCAGGAGAGAGAGAGAGAGAGAGAGAGAGAGAGAGAGAGAGAGAGAGAGAGAGAGAGAGAGAGAGAGAGAGAGAGAGAGAGAGAGAGAGAGAGAGAGAGAGAGAGAGAGAGAGAGAGAGAGAGAGAGAGAGAGAGAGAGAGAGAGAGAGAGAGAGAGAGAGGAGAGAGAGAGAGAGAGAGGTCTGTGGGCCAGTGTGTCAAGCGATCTGGTTCACCAAAATGAGATGCTAAAAAGAATTTGTGCATCATACTTCACATTATACTGATAAAAAGTCTTTTTTCTTTGTAAGTTCATGAGTTCATCTCAATTGTAAAAAGTGTTTCACAGACACATCTGTCATCTCTTCTGTTCTCAAAGATCAGATCATTTATAGATAAGTATAAATAAGATCATGATGGAAATGTTTTACTCCAGTATTCTTTGGTGTATTGTACTTCTTTATCTCTGATGCCAGAATGATTGTTCAGCAAGAGTCCAGTGTTCCCTGATGTTCATGCACCTGTTTTACTGTAATTGAAGTGCTGTTGTTTGCCTGGAAACTCGAGCAGACGTGGATAGTGAGCGCTCAGGAACGTGTGAATCATAAGGAAAAGCTTAGACAAAAATGTCTTCCCATATGTGGTATAAGCGGACTGGAACGCCGGGACTCCATCTTCACACCCAACAACATGTTTCTTCAAAGTTTTCCAGTCCTGTCTGTGGTACAGGCTCAGTATCCCGGTATGTTTTTCTTATTACGATAAATAATCGCTCCTCTCCGTGCAGCCCGCAGGAATGTCATTCTTCAGATTTTGCTCTTTATTGTGAAACAAGAATTATACCGCTCTTGGTTTTGAGACCGGTCTCCAGACCATTTTTGGAAGGATTTAGCTTTAAAATAAAATAATATAAAGAAATAAAATAAAATGTAAATGAAAAGAAATGTTGATGATATTATGATGCCATTCTCAGGCTTGATTCACATCATGAATGAGCTCACCACGACTCAACTGCTGATTTACGAGCCGGATGTCATTAAAACGACTCTTTACGTGACCTCTGTCTCTAAAGCATTACATGAATCTGCTGCTTTAAACATGCCATGCTGATGACACGAGACAAAACTCTGGACCTTCAGACACGAGCAGCATCTAGATGACACTGGATTTATGATCAACCGGCTCTTGCTTTTAATGAGTGGAAAACTGAACCACGTTCACATATCTGGCTCGGAAAGTTTTGCAGAATCTTTCCAGCTGTTAGAAGCGAATCGCTCGACAAGCAGTAAATGGTATGAAAAGCATAAGCGCAGTTTAGCGTGTGCGTGAGGGTTTGTAATAGTGAAGTGATATATATATATCATGTTACTCGTGGATTTATGTACTGTGGTATTTATACTGAAATGATCATAATATCTTCTATAAAATCATTAGAAAAGCTTTTCTCATTGGTGTAATCATTTCTAATCATTGACACGCTATAACATGACAGCAGAAGGTTAAGTTCACGTTGTCAAACAGAAGGTAACGTCATTGTAAGTCAAGTACTGCAGACAAACTACTGCAGAAACATGCCAAAGCTGTGAGATCATCTCATCCGTGTCTGTCCTTCTCATCATCTGACCTTCAATACGACTCAAAAGTGAATATTTGGGGTTTTAGTGTTTACAGTATTTCTTTAACCTGTGTTTAATGTGAATGTCTTTCACATTTAATCTTCTATCATGCTAATTATGTGAATGTCTCATAGTCTCAGTAAATTATGTACTGTTTTGATTTGACTTTCTTATAAGATTGCCTTTGGATGAAATTGTATTTCTGATGTGCACCCGGTTCTTGAAATGCAGTGATCTTTTGGTGTTGAAACCTTACAGATGAATATATTCTTACAGTGATTGTCTGTGAATGTAATGGTCTGATTACAACCTTTTTTTAAAGTATATTTTTGTCTTTATTTCAGATAGAAGAGTGATGGGGAGGAGAGAGAACTGGGAAAGGACCACGAGCCGGGACTTGAACTTGGGTTCGTTCATTAACATCTTATTGAGAAATCTACAGTATCATGTTTTTTATTTATACTGTATTATATAATGTATGTCATTTTTCACAATACATGTTTACTGTACTGCAGAATTGTGTAATCATGCAACTGCTTTAATGAATACTATCATGGGCAGTTTGGTTGGTTAAAAACAACTAATGATGCACATGCTAAACATTTTTAAAAAGACGAAATGTCGATCTGTTAGCATATGTCCGGCCTGTTTGGTCTGCTGTCAGTCATCCACACCTCCAGATTTAGACTGTGTTTGGATGTTAAACTCCTGGCCAGACCTCAAAACAGACTCCTGTAAACCTGCAGGTGTGTTACAGTCATCCACACACACCAGATAGATGCTGTCACAGCCTCATGTGTCATGTCACATCACACTTAAATCATCAACAGTTCACAGCATTAAGTGTGTTTCATTTTGTTCTCTTCCGCAGCTGATTTACTGTTGTGTCTCTAATGAAAGTCACAAACTTACTTGCTTACCACCAACCAATCACAATTCTCCAGAAACCATTAACCTGACCGAGCTGGATGACCTCAGGGGTCAGGGGTCAAACTTGGCATGCCTTCAGTAATTATTGTGTTGAAAGATTTCCTTCTTATGATGTAAATGCACAACAGTCCTTTCATGTGGTGTAGGTTCTGACAGGTCAGCCCGTCTCTGCTGTTGGGTTCATGTGTCTCTCACATGTTTGAATTGAACTTTTAAAGGAAATTCCACAGAGCACATCATTCTGTAAAATCTGGCAAACAGCAAATGTTAAAAAGACATAAATCTTTTTAAATCTTTGGCCTGAACTCATTCTCACACTAACAGTGTTAATGAAACATTGTCCACAGAGGACAAACATTCATCATTCAAGTAATAAATATCTTCTGAAATGAAAACAATTAACATTTTGAACATGTTTAGTGCAATTAAAACTAAAACAAGCCTCACATCACTCTTAAAACATCAGAAACACTCGAAACTTTAGTCGGTCTACAGCATGTGTAAGAGTTACATCATAGACTTGAAGTGTCATAAAGACATTAACATCACAGTGTATGTATGACTGACTTTAACCATCAGTTTCCTTTTAAAGAGTTTAAAGCTCATGTTGGCGTAGTATTCAACCGGAACAAAAGTGGTGAATCAACCTCGAGTGAATGTTGTGTTTTTGATTATGCGGACACATCAGTGACCTCAGATGTAAGAGAAGTGAAGTAGCTCCACTGACCTGTTGTGAAATACTGACACATTTCATTTGAGCTTTTGCTCTCAAGCCAAACGTTTGCACCAGCCAGTGATTGAGAAACTGATTCCAGTTGAGTCATTCCCTTTCTCTGTCCTTATGCACAAAAGCAAGGAAAAGCTTTGTCAGCCATCTCTCTTGTTGTACCTGGTTAATGTGAGATCTTGTTTTACTGTGCCGATGACAAACATCACGTCTGACCATAATAAACGTGTCAACAGTATGACAGAAGTAAAGCTGAAATCTGATCAAGTTAATGGTCATGACACCGCTCCTGTACTGTACTTGAGTACGTTTCATAAGAAAAATAAACTCGTTTTCCTTTTGCAAAAAGATTGCACTGCAAAACACCATTCTTGTTTCTTTTTGTCTTGTTTTTTTGTCAACATTGTGTGTCTTGAAATCTAACTTTGCTTATAACAAGAAAAAGCTGTTTGACAATGGGGTAAGAAAACTAATCCAATACAAAAAGAAACCCAAGATTATTTTTCCCACCGCACTGTCAAACAGCTTTGTCTTGGCAAAAACATTTTGTACGATTTTGCTAAATAATTTTTGCAGTCTTGGTTTATTTTTAATTCTTGTTTTAAGCATAAACCTCAATAGATTTTCTAGACATATGTACTGGAAGTAAAGCTTAAAACATATTTTTAAAGTAAAAGTCTTATATGTCTTACGGAAAGATTAAGTCACAATCCGCCTGAGAAAGTCTCTCCATCAGTCAAATCTGTTTTGAACATTTAGACTTTGGGATGGTGATCTTTACCCACCCAGCGGTTGTCCAGTGATCTCAGCTCATGATATATCGAATTACTGCTTCAAATAAGCAAGAGGTCAGATTTATCTGATCCATCACTGACAGACTTGATTGTTTTCCTCCTTCAGCACATATCAAATAACAGTCTGTTCGCTGATGGACTAAATCTCTTTTAGTGCTTTCATAATTATCTATATATCTCAAGTGTGTATCAAACCCAACAGCTCCAGGGCTGTTTTTCTTTAAGTCATTTGTAGGTTAAGCTTCTCTCCGCAGGGAGAGATTAACAGATTTATTATGAAATCCCTTTTGATAATAATACCAAAATAGCGGTATAGTGACGTTTCTTACGATCTGTAAAAGATTTAATGTCAGACTTTTCAATCATTCATAATGAAAGAGAAGATAACAAAGCAGGTGATCCTCTAACAAATGCTGAAGGCTTTTTCAGACTTTGTCAAAGAAACTTTGGGTCTGAGAAATAAAAGCAGATGAGAGAAGTCAACAATAACAACAAAGTCAACATTTCTTCATATGCATTCTTTTTCTTTGTATGCGTTTATAATATAATAAATGTCTTTTCTCTCCAGCTGACATGAGCAATCTTTATGACTTCATAACCCCAAACCATATGACTTCATTCAGGTATGTAACACCCACTTCTCATGAGCCAATGAATTCCCTGAGGACACCATGAAGTCCCGCCCCACATTTCTATCTAATTGAATATCCTGTTTCACCCTGAAATATGTTTTTTACACTTAAAACGTCTTATTAGGATTCTCAGGAGAGCTGTAAGAGCCTCTTTGAAGCGGTCGTGTGTTAAGCTTTTCAGGATGCTCATTATTGAGCTTTTAAAGCTGCTATCCGTAACTTCTGTCTCTCTGGTTTTCTCTATTTGTCTCTCTGTTTAAAACACAAAAAATGCATAAATGTTTGAAATAAAATACATATTTTTAAACACAATAAAAGTAATTTGTGAAGTTAAGATACCCTTTAAAAAGTATTTGGCTACACTATCATTTGATCATTTGATCAGATCCTTTTACCCAAAGTGAATGAGACAATCAATGAGAGCAATCAAAACAACAAAAGAGAATTAATGTGTACCTTCAGACGTGTAAAATGTCTAAAAATGAATCAAAATAATGTAGGAATTGTACAATCTTAAAAGGTTTCAAGCAGTTTTCTCAAGCTTTGATTTGAAGCATCTGTTGATTGACATGTCCAGTAAACACCTGAATGTGTTTTTCATTATTGTACATCTGTGTTGTTTGTGTGTAAATGTGGAGGTGAACTCTCCTGCTGAGCTCGGGTTCAACTCAACTTCACCTCAACCTGTGAAGAATCATTAAATAACATATTGAGAAATTTCATATAACATTACATGTGTTCATTTAGCAGACACCTTTCAGCTAACAAAAAAACAACTCTTTTGTCCTGTCACATTAATGCTGAAAGATCTCATCTAAAACTAAAAACCTCAAATCTAAAACCAAACCTCAGTCTTTCATACAGGTCATGATGTTTACCGCACGGGTCAGCATTCATTCATCTCGTGAATTTCTTTATTCCCGCGAGACGGGTCGCTGAAGTCTGACGCAGCGTATTTCCAGGCGAAGAGACCGCAGGACGTCCGCAGAAAGATTGTGTCTCATACAGAAGTCATAAACTATCCACATTTCCATCAGTTACTGGAGTGCTCACTGTGGCTACTGAAACCAGAAATAAACACCAGAGGATATCTGCCCTCCTCTGACCTCTCCAATGAGATTTGTCAAGCACAGGCAAGCTCCAAAACTCTTAAATACGTTCGTTTTGGGTGTCATTATAAATCAAGCTGAGCAGTCTTTAATATTTCAATGTTTTTAGTTTAGACTTTAAATGGAGATCAAATGCAAACTTTTGTTTAGGTTTCATGTGTGTCTCATGAGAAAAAGAGTCTCACAAATGTCTCTGTCTTCAGAAGAGATCTCAACAATGACACAAACTCAACTCAGATTTTTCTGACATCAAAAGTCAATATTATTGAAGATTTTAATATGAACTTAAATATTTGACTGAAATCAGATCATTTTACCTATAAAATCTACATTTATTTAACACCTCCATACTCTTCATGTTTCAACTGCTTGTTTTTATTTCTCTCCAGCAATTTTAGGATACTTAAATGAAACACAACTGAGGACTTCTGAGCTATAAAAGAGAAACATCTGAGCAATACCATATTCAAAGTTTTCAGCGTTTAAAGGAAGACATGAAAGCTGCTTTGAGACATGAAAGTTCCATTGATTTATGGAACATAATGAGTCCATCATCAAATCTAAACATATTTCGTCATCATCTTAAAATAAACATTTTCATAGCAGCAGCTTTACAACAAAGAATGATGTGTTGCCAGGTTTTGAGTGGGATTCAGACGCTTTTTCCATGAAAACATACGGCGTCCATGTCGGAAGACGACATCATCGCTACGGGCCACGGTCAGGTTATGTTTGATTGTTTGTCTTAAACAAATGAGAACTTTCCTACCGGTTACTCAGATAAATGACATCATCTCTGCCTCGCCGCCAGATCTCTAAATCGTCCAGTGATGACTAATCTAATTTGTTCACATTTACTAGTGTAAGCTCTGGCAACGGGAGATTTTGTGTTGATGTGACCTAACACGCTAATATTGAAATTGAATCTGGACCCTTCTGTGGGCTTCTGGAGGGAGTCATGTTGGCGTCTCACAAGATTTCATTACAAACAAATGGGAAAACTATGTGGTAACAGTTACAGCCCATTAAAAGAGTTCATAATTCTCATTGATAATCGTTCTGGAAGTCGATATTATTCAGCATCCAATAATACACTGTTCTGATTGCAGAATAAATACTTGAAATGCAAAAGCTAAACTATATCTTACTGGTTTAGGACAGTTTATGCTGAAGTCATTATTGAAGAAAACTAAGAATACAACACAAACCCGCAGTGGGTTGTTTAAAATTTTTAATGCATCAATACACCAGATAAATCTTTATTAAAGTAAAAGTGTAACCATCTTTCTTTTGAAGGATTGATTTTCATGGTGAAGAAAAAAAATGTCCTTAATTCTTAATTTCTTATTTCTAAGTCCTAAAGATTCTTCTCCTTCTCTTTTTTTCTTTTAAAATTTTTCACAAAAAAAAAGTTTTGTGAAGATGAAATTTTTTGGAAGATAAAACAAATGGATGTATTTTTAAAAAACCTTATCTTCAACTTTTTTCATCTTCAAAAAAACTGTTTCCCCCAATTTTTTTATCTTCAAGATTTTGTTTTTAATCCGCTTTCAAAAAACTTTTTCAAGAATTTTTTTTGGAGATTAAAAAAATAATTTGAAGTAAAAAAATTAGTTTTTAAAGATGAAAAACAAATGTCAAGAATTTTTTTGATGCATTAAAAAAATCTCATCTTCAATTTTTTTTCATCTTTAAAAAAACTTTTTTTTCATCTTTAAAAAACTTTTTATTTATCTTTAAAAAAAACTTTTTCTCTTCAAAAACTTAATTAATGACCCTATTCAAAAGTTTTTTCAAAATGGAAAAAATTGTTTTGAAGATGAAAAAAAGTTTTTGGGAGATAATTTTTTTTATGCATTTTTAAAAACCTTATCTTCAATTTATTTTTCATCTTTAGAAAACTTTTTTTCTCTCTTCAAAAAAAAAGAAAACACTTTTTCAAAACTTTTTTTCCTCTTTAAGAGTCCCCTCAAGATAAAGCTAACATTTAGTAAGATTTCATTCATACTGATAGTGTCAAGGTTGCCATTATAATTACAAGCTAATTGTAATATTACCAAAATAATATTTTTGGAAAATGTATTTTAAAGATGAAACTTTTTTTAAGATATATAAAAAAAATTTTTGAGAAAAACTTTTACAATGTATCAATACACCAGATAAACTCTTTATTAAAGTAAAAGTGCAACCATCTTTCTTTTGAAGGATTGATTTTCATGGTGAAGAACATTTTTTCCTTAATTCTTAATTTCTTAATTCAAAGTCCTAAAGATTCTTTTCCTTCTCTTTTTTTCTTTTAAAATAAAAAAAAGTTTTGTGAAGATAAAAAAAACTTGTTTCCCCATTTTTTTTATCTTCAAGATTTTTTTTTTTTAATCCATTTTCAAAAAAGTTTTTTCAAGATGGAAGAAATTTCTTTGAAGATGAAAAAAAATCATTTGAAGTTTAAAAATGATTTTTGAAGATGACATTTTTTTAAGATAATTTTTTGATGCATTTAAAAAAAACCTTATCTTCAATTTTTTTTCATCTTTAGGAAACTTTTTTTTCTCTTCAAAAAAAAGAAAAAACTTTTTTCTTTACTTTTTTTTCTTTTAAAAGTCCACACAAGATAACATTTTTTGATTGAAGCTTTTTGAAAATGGAAAAAAAAATTAAGATGGTTTTATAAAAAATGATATACATTTAAAAAAATAATTCTCATTTTTTAATCTTCAAAAAACATTTTTTTCCTCAAAACATTTCAAACATTTTTTTACTCTTTAAGAGTCCCCTCAAGATAAAGCTAACATTTAGTAAGATTTCATTTCAGTGTCAAGGTTGCCATTATAATTACAAGCTAATTGTTAGCTAGCAAGGTCTTGTGTGGAGGGTAAGAGAAAAAAAAGTAAAAAATTTTTTTGAAAATTAAAAAAATATATATTTTTGGAAAATGTATTTTAAAGATGAAACATTTTTTAAGATATAAAAAAAAATTTTTAGAGAAAAACTTTTACAATGAAATAAAATGTTTTTGAAGATAGAAAAAATGAAAATGGGACAGAAGTATTTTTATCTTTGTAGAATAAAAAACTTTTGAGAAGGAAAAATATTTTTAGATGAAAAAACTTTTTTAAGATGAAAGAAACGTTTATTAAAGATGAGAAAAAATGTTTTAATTTTCAAAAAAAAATTCTCTTTAATAGTCCCCTCAAGATATTTTTTTTATTGAAGCTAACATTTGGCAAGATTTTATTCGTACAGATAGTGACACCTGGTGGTCAAGGTTGGCATTATAATTACAAACTAATTGTTAACTAGCAAGGTCTTGTGTGCAGAAAAAAAATGTAAGATAATTTTTTTTTGAAGTTTAAAAAAATGTTTGTTTGTTTTTTGAAGAATAAAAAAAATTATCCTTTTTTTAAGATAAAAACATTTTGTAGAATAAAAACTTTTTTTGAAGATTAAAAAAATGTGAAGATAATTTTTTTTTGAAGATAAAAACATTTTGTAGAATAAAAACTTTTTTTGAAGATTAAAAAAATGTGAAGATAATTTTTTTTTGAAGATAAAAAATTAAGAGGAAAAAAACTGGAAGACCCAAAACACACAACATAACATAATTTTGTAATAGTTTTAATGGTAAACAGCTAATAATGGTATTTGTAATTTTTATTCAGAGAGATTTGGAGAAGGGCTGTTTTTTTTCAGTAAATGTTCAAATCATTTTAAGATTGATATAAATTGACACTAGGGCAAGTTTCTGGAAGAACATTTGCACACATTTAGAATGCCTTTAAAGTGCTGCATTAGAGGATACACACATCGTCACATGTTTGTGGTGGTTGTGATGCAAAAAGCGTAACCTGAGAGAGGTTATGTCTCACATTACATCCCAGTCAAAACATTCATCACTCACTAGCAGCTTCATAAGGTTTCTGTGGTCACCTACTGCTTATCTCCATCTGCCCCCTGCTGGTAGATGACAGAAAGAGGTCAGATCTGCTGGCCGTCCATACCGTCTGAATTAAAGTGGATATACAGACACTGAGTCATTTCCTCTGTGCCGCTGGGGAGAAAGTGTGTAGTACTGTTGTTTCGTCACTCCTTCACACTTCCCAAACCTCTGGATATAATATCCACACCGGGTATCACAGTGACTATGGAAACTCGCTTTATAACAGATGTATAATAGATCTTACGTAAGTAACACAATCGTATAAGTGATTCATGATATCTGAATGACGGTGACTCAGTCTGAGCACTAGTATAATGATGTAATGATGAATTACAAAACAATGAATGAAATGTGTTCAACGTTACGATTGAAGAGAACTACTGAAACACTTTTATCATCTGAACCTTTAACTCAACACACACAGAGACAAACGCTGTCTGTTTGGCAAAGACTTCAGGTCTCTCTGGACCTGCTCTGGGGTGTGACCTTTCACCCTGCTCTTTGACCTGATGACCTCAGGGTTTGAGAAGAATACATGACTCATTTATGGAGCAGCATGTGGAAAAACAAGACTTCTTCTCTGTGATTTAAACAACACAGTCACACAAAAATCTAAAGCATGACAACTGAGCGATGAGCTCTTAGACACCAGAGTTTGATTTAATGTTGACGAACATGCTTCACAGGGTGGATTTGTTTACATCCTGATAGATTGCGGATGTGAATATGTTTATGTGAATGTGACATGTTTTGTTGCATGTGTTATTCCCAAAGATCAAACAGACGACATTACAGATGCCTGGAGATCAACACAAGCGTGCTGTTATAGAACAAGATGTAATGTTTATCTGTTGCTATTTGCTTTAGCGATGTATTAAGTAACTAAGTAACTGGGATATTTATTTTTTTGTTTTTTGATATTAGTCATCTGAGACAGGAAATGGCAGAGAAATATTTCCTTTAAACACAAATGTTACAGTCCAACTGTTTGAGTTAAAACTAAAAATGTTTGGCTAACGTTCTCTTAAAGTTCTCAAGTAATCAAAAAAGTTTAACATTATAAGTCAATGCAAAATGTTATAAAATAAAAATAAAAAAAACTTAAGTTTTATATTCCTATAACTAGGAATATTATGTTTGCAAAACACACTCAGAATGTATTATTGTTTTTTGCTTTTTTGAAGTAGTACAATATAAACACTTAAGATTTGGATGTACAGTGGCACCAAAAACTATTTAGAGATCTGGAAACAATCATATCCGTTTTGTGAGAAATGGCATGTAATTTGCTTCATAATTTATTGACCTTTAACATTCATACCTTCATAACTTATTGACCTTTAACATTAAAACCAAATATTTTTGTAAGAAAGTGCAAATATAAAAAACAAACGATTGTGATTACTAGACCATGTGAAAGAGATCTGAGAAACACTGTAATATCACAAACATATTGTTGGATGGGTGTAATATTCAATAGATAACAGCTCTCATAGAATGGTAAACAGATCAGATGTCTAAATTCACAATCACAGTCTTTTATCATATTACTGTTTCTGTTGTTTTATAAAAGTAAACTTCCTGAAGTGAACGGCCTCTTTCTGCTTTATCATACGTCCTTTAAAAGAATAACAGAGTTAAAGTTACTTTGACATAGTATCCATCATTGTGTTTACACTGGACAAAGTTGAGGATTTGGAGTAAAAAAGAAAATAAAGCCAGAGAGCCGGATGTTATGATGTGTGTCCTGTTAGTTGAAACTGTCCACTAATGAGGTGAAAGAAAAAAGACATTTGTGATGGATCACATGAATGGAGTACATTCAACATCAGCGTTTAGTAAAACACAACTAGCACATGACTGTACAATGCTTTGGATACCACCTTCTGTATGTGTTTTACTCATATATTAAAATATCTAATATGAAAAAAATAATGACAAACCATCATTCTTGATTCTTACAGAAACGGAAGTTTTGCTGGAGAATGAGATGTCGTCTTTTAGTGGAGAAGAACAGCTAATTGTTCTCTGAAAATTGCTTTAGTTTAATGTCTTTATAGACATTTTTAAACATTAAACTGGGGTTTTGCTCTTTTGTAGAAGTGTGGGACACATTTGTATGATTGTCAGATGAGTCACGGGCAAAGGCATTCATTAATAAGATTAAAAACAGGCTGGTAATTTCTGGTGTATCTGGTGTCTGCTCTGGAATTTTTTTATTGAATGTGTGTGTTATTTTATTTATGTATTTTTTTTTTGTGCTATTGCCCTTCACCAATTTCCTGATTTCCATGCTGATGGATGACTGTATGACAGATGATTGTAGCCATAAGACACCTACACTGTTTTGTTATTGCAAATTCATAAATAAAATTTGTAAAAAAAAATAACCAGGCTGGTAATTTCTGTTGCTCAGTTGTGTCTGTCACTTATCAGGTCTGGGTTTAGTTTGATACACTGTCATAAATTTGAGGTATTATCAAACCCAATAACCACAAAATAAACCAGACTAACTTTAGATATCTGATCTCTAGTCTGGTTTTCTGCTCTGTGTGCACTTCACTGAAAACACAAAAAGCCACAACATGTTGTTTTAAATCACAGTGTAATAATGTGAGATGGATTCACAACACACAATCAGTTGAAAAACAAAAAGCAATAATAGTGTTATATCAAGATGGAATCACCGTGATTACATGACAACACAAATAAATGACAACGAAGTACAGAATCACTTTGATTATGTCACAAGATTTGACCTGTATACAGCAATCATGAATAAAATCACCCTGTGCAGAACTGATGTACAGTAACTGATGTGATAATATAACTGATTATTACTGCGGTGATGAGGACATATTTTGCTGCATTAAATTACAAAAAAGTGAAAAGTACAAGCATCTTGATAGTGAGTCATTTCAACTCACTATTTTACATTTCGGCCAATGGTGAGCTGCTGTAACTTACAAAAGTAAGCTAAAATTGCTTTACTTGTGATGAGTTGCAGTAATGTAAAATGAGTTAAAATGACCAATTTAATAAAACTAAAAAATTTAAAGCAGCAAAAAACTTCACAGTGTGTAATCAATGCTCCCATTTAATCTAGATATTCTCCACAAAATAAACATTTCTGTCAAAATGATACATTATACAGCACATTAGAAAAGTCTAAAATAGATTTAATTTCATTAAACTGTAATAGATCATGTGACCAATAACCAAAAGGGTCTCATAATGATTTGTGTCTCATTTAAAAAACACAAAGCAGCCAAACTTTACAGATCAAATCATTTTAAGAATTCATTTTAGCAGATTGTTTTTATAAACAATTTACACACATAGAGGAAGTGTCAGACTGATCTCAGACCTGTGTCTAGTGAAGGAGGAGAGAAAAGAGAAAAGCGGTAAAGATGAGAGTCAGAAGATGATGTTTGTTGAAGGAGGACGTCCCATCGGTCACCACCAGTATCTGATTCTGATTCTGACACTGAGAGCAATCAGGACCGCACAGAGAACACACAGTCATGTCACGTCTGCTGTTAGATGTGTAGGAGCGTACCGTCTTACGATCTGCAGAAGAGATGAGAGAAATAGCAGAAATACACATGGAAACAGAGCAATATGAACGTTTACACACCATAGTGTCTAATGGACTTACGGGGTTGATAATAGTCATAGATCATGACGACTGCGTTCTGAACATTGGCCACTTTAAAGTCCAGGAGGGTGGGGACGACAACACATCTTTCAAGTGTCGTCACCTGTGATGAGACAAAAAAGTGGCTGTACAGAGTGTTCATGGCCAAAACAAGATGAAATAACAAGAGAAGAAGAACTCACTGTATTTAAATACAAAATAACTTGTCCAGAAGGCGTCTCGACTCTTCTGACCACATCATCGGTCTGAACGGCGTCCTGGACCAGACTGAACCCGCTGAGCAAACCCACATCCAGGATGGCCATTCCTGTTTGATTCAGTTCCTTGTCAGGTCTCAGACTTTAAGAGACAGAGAAAACAGCGCTTTTAGACAAACGTTCACATAAAATATTCATCAGATCAAATAAATAATGAAGAAATCACGTACTCACCTGAAACATACGTGCAGGTCTATATGGAAAAAGTCATTGTCTAAAACGTCTACAGATAAATAAAAGAAATCATCTGTGTAAACGTCACGACGTCTGCGTGATGTTCTCATGCCGTTCACGTTGTAGAAAACGCTGAGCTGAAAGAGAAGATTTGTGAATAATTGTTTTAACTATTAAGCCTATTGAATACAACTGTAAAACGTCATTATTTTCTACAGATTTGGCTCTTGTTTTAAAGTTTTTAAAGTCTCTCTCTGGAGACCTAAAACAGTATGTAGTTGGTATTTTATGGACTTGTTTAATGTGCTTTATGTTACACGTCATACTGAAGAAGACTGGAAACCCATCGGGAGATGACAGAAGATTATTCCCAGATGTTTTCTTTATAATACCCTGATGTTTTATAACCCTAAGACAGAGACGATAGCTTGATGTGACACGTACCTGAAAGAGGGCAAAGCCCTGACCATTAGCGACCACTTCAATATTTACTCTGTCTCTTGTTTCCATCTGTATATAAACAAACAAGAAGAAAAAGAATTTGAAACATTATTGGCGTGTCAATTTCATTAAGACTAAAAGAAAAAATCTCTATGCAACTATATGAAAATCATCTGAATGTAGACTATAAAGGTGCTACAAAGGTTCTGTACAGCAATGCCATAAAAGAACCATCTTAACAGAACTATTGAGTTCTTGTTTTTATGATGGAAAGATCCTTTTTAACTAACGAGCCATCGTTCTGTGGGTTTAAACTGAGACAACAGTGATGTTGATCTGGACTCACAGACAGGTCTTGGCTCTGTTGAAGCAGATAATTGGATCGGTTTACGGTGAAGTTGGCGACAGGACCCGTGAGACTGCTGACGGTGATGATGAGATCCAGAGAATCAGAGCTGCCGTATGCGGCGTAGACTGAGAGAGCGTGTAACGCCATCACTGTGTCCTGAAAACACAATCACAACATTACTAAACATACTGACAAATCAGCAATTTATTCAAATCAACCCTTTTACTTATTCTATGATTCATCAGAACTTTACTGCTGCTGATAATAATAAAGAAGAATCACAGCTGAGATCTCTTAAATATCTCGATTATTTCTTCTAGACATCAATGAGATTAAATAAAGAGCAAATAGAAACTTTTGAGTGTCATGTGTGTCTCGTGAGAAAACAGATGAGATCTGTCATCAACATCAAAAGTCAATATTAATTCTCATTAAATTTACCCAAATCCAGATTATTTTACCTATACAATCTACAATAATTTTACACTGTATTTTATCATTTTAATTTGTTTCAATAATAATAATTTATTAATAATGTAATAATTTTGTAATAATGTAATAATTTTAATGTATTATTTTAGAATAAATTATATAATTTAATATTTGTATAGCACTTTTCATACATAAATGCACCTGGAAGTGCTTCACAAGCATAAAACAAAAAATTTAAAAACAACATCAATATAAGATCATCAAAACTTTAAATGATTTAACAAATATATAAGCAAGTACAAGTCAAATAAAACATGCAAATTTGCTATTATATACTATTATACCCATAAAGAAGTATATCTTAACATGCTTTTTAAAGATATGAATACTAGTGGACTCTCTCACTTCATTTGGAAGACAATTCCACATTTTTAAAGTATAATGACTAAAAGAAGTATTGCCAGATTGCTTGAGATTTACTGTCCAGCACTGCTTTTATTTCTCCTCTATAGAAGTGCATAAAATCCTGAGATATTAAAGAGCAAATAACAGGTGTGTGTGTGTGTCTGTAAATAAATAACACACAGCACATGTGCAGAACAGACACGTCTTTACACAATCTGACAGAAGACAGACGTGTTTCTCTAGCGTGTGCTTGGCAACACATTCAGATGTTCTTCACTGGATTAAAGGTTTCTGCTTTAGATGTTCTTTCAGCATGTGTGATCAATCTCGAGCCAGACTTCACATTTAACATCATGAGAGCTGTTCTTACAATTCAAAGAACATCTTCTTATTTGACATCAAGGGCCTGTCATCTTCATGTCTACAGAAACATTAACCTGCCAACCATTCACCTCCCTAAATCAATGTCTGATGTGTATGATTATGAATATAAAGATGCTGATAGCTGTCATCACACTTAAAGGAAGAGTTCAACCAAAAATAAAAACCCCTCATGTCATTCCAAACCTGTATGACTTTCTTTCTTCTGCACAAAAAAAAGATATTTTGAAGAATGTTGATAATCAAACAACACTGATCCTCATAGACTTTCATTGAATGACCACAAAACATTTCTCACAATATATTATTTTGTGTTACACTGAAGAAAGAGTCACATACAGGTTTATAAAGCACATGAATGATGAATAAATGATGACAGAATTTTTATTTGGTTTGAACTTTTCCTTTATTAACCTAAAAGCTGTTTACTTTCTTACACATCACGCACATTTTTATCTCATTGTGTACATGTAACATGTAACATGTTCTGCATTTAAAATATTACTTTAGTTTTTAATGCGGTGCACAAATGGTTTACCTATAATTGCCTTAAACTAAGCTGAGATAGATGACACTATCTGAAGATTAGATAGTAAAAAAAATATAAAATAATCCTGACATTCTTACCTGTGTTGATCCATATCCACCCAGATGATTTCTCTGCTGACTGAGCCATTTCATCAGCGTGAATCCTTCATTTATCTGTGCAAGTTTGTTCATGGCGAGCAGTATGTATGCACACATCTCGATATCTGCTGAACGTGGCTGCCAGCTGCCGGACACAACGTTTTCTTGAGAGCTCCATGATGGTACTCCATCTAAAAGATCCCCAAGTGAAGAAATGTATTGTTTGAGTATTATTCAACACAAGCTAAGGATATCTTTGAATATCCTGTGGGGACTTTTTCCAAAGTCTTCTTCTTACAATCTTTGGGACTAAAAGTGCATTGACCTTTTAATTGTGTTATTTACCTCTGATGACGGCTCTGTTCATCACTTGTGTAAGAGCAGACTGAGCCGCTGTGCTGTTGACCAGTGAAAGCGCATACGTGACCAAACACAGACTGTAGTTACTGGAGATCCCCACAGTCAGCTGAGACTGTAGATAACTACCGGCTGAAGACACACTTTGTTCATATCGATTCTATCAGAGACACAAAACAAACCCTTAGTCTTTAACAGTTTATTTTCTGAAACACAATCAGTTTCTCTCTCTATTTCTCTACAAGATGTCCATAAAACATTATGAAATGATGAGAAAATAAGTGAACTGACCCTGTATTCAGCATCCTCCAGAAGCGCCATGAGGACGTATGCCGTGAGAGAAACGGACCCGTCCAGACCTCCCTGGAGTTCGGTGTGGATGACGTGACCGGGCTCTTGGAAAGAACCGTCAGGGTTCTGCTGCGTCACCAGCCATGAAGCCGTTTTCTCTATCACCGATGGATCAATGGCGAAGAAACTTCGAGCTTGAAGGAAACATCTCAGCACGAACGCTGATAACCTGATCACAACACAACACACACACATAACCAACCTGACAATAACTTTCTGTTGCATTAATAAAACACTATCTAGTATGTGTATACCATGTGCTGCCGGAGGAATCGCCGTCTCCAAACGCGCTGAATGACCCATCAAATCTCTGATATGAAAGCTCACGTTCATAAGCTGCAATGAAACACACACAACCGTGTTGAGACGGTGAATCTGCCGCGTGTCTCGGGACTATAACATACAGAAACACACAAACCTTCCAGCATGTAGCTCATCGCCCGACTGCTCGTCTTTTCATCGTTCTGTCCTGAGCTTTTCAAGTACTGGAGAACATAGATGTTTGGAGCAAAATGAATCATGTTTTGCTCCCCGCAGCCGTACGGCATCTGAATGAGAGAGTCCAGATTGCCGATGGATGGACCCAGAATGTCACCTGTTGAAAATGAGCAAAGAAATTACTGTAGGTAAAGAATTGATAAGTTGGCTAGAAAATTCTTGATGCCGTTTGGGTACAAAAGAATAGATGCAAAATGACAGAATAGTGTTACTGGGATATAAAGATGACATGTGAGATACACACCCACAGCGGACACACTGGCTCTCTGACTGCCCGCAACTACATCTGATGGAAATATGAACTCCAACGATCTGGACAATGTTCTCTGATTTAATGGAAACTCCAGAAACAGTGTTTGAGTAGATGACTGCTCCATTCCCTCTGGCTGAGAGAAAATCATTCAACAAGAAAACTTCACATACTGTTCCAGATTCATTATATCCTCATTGATGTATCAGGTGAATATCAGAGAAATCTGCTAAGAATATGATATCTATTTTACATAGATAGCTAAATGATCATTTATTAATGTCACAGTTATTTTCACAAACTCTTAAAGAGACGAATTCTGTCACCATTTATTGATTCTCATGTGATTAAAAACCTGTATCTGATTCTTTCTTCTATTTAAATAGGTCAAAGTTTTTTGATTATCAACATTTCTTCTTGTGTGTTCTGCAGAAGACAGAAAATCATACAGGTTTGGGATGACATGAGAGAGAATAAATGATTTTAGGGTGAACTTCAATTTCTTTATATAAAATAATATTTCTTTTAGTTTGATTAGATTAGTTTGATCACCTTGACAAGAACAGTTTTGTAGATTAAGTCTGAAGCATAAATGGATGTAGCTTTAACAGAGAAGGCGATTTCTCCCAGTGCCGTGGCTCGGATCGGGAAGAGAACGGGCGTGATGCTTTGACTCAGTACGATGACCTCCCTAACGTTAGCCAGAAAAGATGCTTCACCGTCCGGAGACACAAACTCAAACATGTCACTTTCTGCAATGACCACGATCACCTGTGACAAGACATGAGAAGTCAACATTCATCCAAACAATCCCTGCTGCTTAATGCAAAAATGAAATCATTTAAAACAGCTTTTACTTTTAATATTCATTTATAATTATTTGAATAATTTAGTCTAATTAAAAGTTCAACGCATATCTCACCTCCAAATCCACATTCATGTAGTTGAATAAATTAACTTCCAACAGCAGCAGTTCTCCACGGATGATGAATGCCGGCAGATTAAGAGAGAGAAAGAAATCCTGGAACACCGTCAACTGCACGAAGAAAAGATGCTCAGCGTCTTTAGATCTGTGTTATTAATACATGTCAATATTCAATATAAGTGTAAATGATATATTACTTCGACAGAATCACTGATGCCCAAGCCAAGATTCTCTGACATCACGATGCCAAACGCCACCCAAGACGTCATGCTGTCCGGCACGGTGAAAGGGAAGGACTGTGTGGTGGAAGAACTGTGAGACAAAAAAATATCTTTGAGACATGGATGAGATCTCATTCTTTTTAAGGAGACGCTAATGAAAATAAAGAATGCTCAGCAGGACAGGTGTAATTCTCCTTAAATACCTCATCTCAGCATCCAGCCAGATCCAGGTTTCAGGAAAGTGTTTTCTCTCTCTGATCTCTTGAACAGATCCGACTGACTGAACCATGACATCATTCTGCCCTGCTGTGAAACACATAAACACTGGTCAGATCATGATTATTATACAGACAATTCCAACATTTTCAGTCAAAACTTCTAACAGAATGTATTTATTATCAATATATTGAATCATCTGACATCTAGACATCAAAAATATCAGTCTGTACACGAGTTATCTATTTTACAAAATGAAAATATACATGATGTGATGAAAAAGAACACACGTTTTTGAGATTCAACATACTTTATAGGATTTCTGTGAATTAAAATACACAAACCAGAAGAAATAATACCCAACAAATGAAGAAGAGATGACTCTTCAAAGAACATTAAATAGTTATTTTATTATAATCTTCATGTGTTCATTTATGAGGAATATGAACTGTTATAAATGTGACAATTCTGAAAACACACTTTATCTGACTATGAAAAATCATGATTTAAACAGAAACAAATGCTGTAAACACTTTGAGAGAGACTCACATGAGGATTTAACCCATCTGAACTATCAGTATGATGAAAAGCTTTGAGGAAAACTTTATTATTTCATGGTAAGGTTGACATTTGTAGGTTTGATAACTTGTTTGTTGGATATTTGTGTTGTGTAAATATGAGCAATAGTTAATGTGTTATGGTTATTTTAAGAAAACATACACTTACGAAATGCGAACATTATTAGGTTCTCCTCGAGTCTGGCGTCTGTCAGGACCATGACACCGCAGTTCTGCAGAATAAAACACATTTCTGTACTCTCATCTGATCAGACAGATGATATGTTTGCCTTGTCTGAAATAATACTCATGAATCTGATCTACCGTGAATGTAGAATACGGATCGCCCATGCTACTGAAATCTGTGTAGGTCATCTCGCTGCTGTATGACATAAACTCCTCCAACACCTGCAAGAAACAAAAAATCTAATCTTAGATCAGTGTTGAGAATTCTTCTATAACAGATTGTGATGAGGAAATGCTGTTCTGGGGTCAGCAAACCCATTGTTGTGCTTTTGTTGTAAATCACAACCCCGCACAATGAATTAAAACCTGTTCACCTAGTTGGAAAAATTGTTCATTTTCTTCTTTTGTCCTGAAGTGAAACTCGGGCGCGGTGTCGGAGTGAGGTTACATAGACATATCACTGTCCGACAATATCCGTACAATAGAAAATCCCAAAGATGATTTAACACACTTCACAGTGAATGAGATAAGACATCAGGTGAGAAACCAAAAGCTCAAATCCCTCGGGATTTCTACATTGTCATGTGAGGACTGGGATTATTCTGGGTGTAAATGGAGCACAGACTTCTGTTAGTCATTGTACCGTCTTTTCTGTGATGCCATTGTCCTTTTCCGAGTCCAGCGTGGCTTTATCCACCACCAGAATCCCCACCAGAGATCCAGGCTCAGAAACAGAGACGGACAGAGAAATAGTGTCGCCTGGTTTTGAAGTGTTCTGACTCCAGCTCAGAGACACCTGCAAATCACATATTACACACCCGTAAGCATTATTCACGTCATCATTAATGAATGAATGTCATGATGAAATACAGTCATTGTTATAGGTAAATAACTCAATGAATATTTATTTTCAGACATGTTTTGTATAGCTGGGTGGATCATGAAACCTGTCATGTCATGATTCATTACCAGTCATGACGTTACCGTAAGAGAAACAATAAAGCTACTGTAGTTCATTATTACAAATGAATAGTCCATGCTTTAATTGTTATAGAGCAGTGTTTCACAACCAAATAACCTTCAATAAACCTTCAAAAAAGGTCTCAAGAAAACTTCAGGCATTAAAATAAGATTAAAATAAGATATCTGTTAGGTGTTTGTTTACACAACATCATTTTTTGGCCGTTAATTTATATGACAATGAAGTTTTAAGGGTCTAAAAATGCTAACATTTTAAAAAACTGATTTCAGAGGAAAATGAAAAAGACGTAAACTACAAAAATGCTAATATGTGGAAAGATAAAGTCAAGAACATATGTAATGCATGTTTCTCGACAAAGTGACAGCGATAATACAGTTTTTAGTTGTTTTTTTACAGATCGATGTGGACAGGGATTGTTTTGACACAAAGGTTTTTAGTGTAGTAAATGTACCATTCGAGTTGGGTTTGTTTCACTATTAATACACATTTTTCTCATGAATTGATGATTATATGAACAGTGATGATCTGGATAATGAGCTCTTACTGTGTTTTCCAGGACTGTGTTTGTAAAAGTGACTTGTAAAGCATCATTGATGATCTCTCCGTCAGGTAGCGTGTAGTACACCAGAACACACGCCAGCGGAGTCCAGGACTGATCCGGAATCAGACTGAAAGATGAAGATTCTGAGGTTCCTGCATTCACCATCTGACCGCGAGACATCACCTGCACACACACGTATGTATACAAATCATTTGAATCATTTATTAAACTCAGATATATTAACCATGCTACATAAACTACATGAGATTTTAACTTAAAAATGACTTGATGTCCACTTTTTAAGTCATCACTTCCGGGACCAAACGCTCTGTCAGATGCCAAAGGCAAACATAAATAATGCTAATATGACCACAATCCTTCATCTTCACAACAAAATTCCACATGGCCAGACAGGGATTTATTTTCTTTTAATTATTAGAACATTGCTGTGAGAGAGTTTCACTTTAATGTGTGATATGAATAAATAGTGCTCGTAAACATCTGATTAAAGAGTAGCAAAAGAAGAGGCTTGGACTCGGGAAATGGATTCCTTGATGAGAGATACTTACGAGATAGTGGAGTCTGTTCAAGTTAACGTTGCTCTCCACGGTCAAAGCCAGTGGCTGTCCAACCTGTGATAGGTCAATAAAAACCTTCAGATGTTTGTTATGGAAACATAGTAACATCACACAAAAGTCTTTTAATAACCTGAGGAGTGCTGTTGGTGTGAAGCTGCATGTAAGATCTGCTGGGTGAAGAATAATCGCTGTACAGCTGTAGGGTCTGAAGTGTGTCTCCAAACTGAGCCTGAAACAAACAGCACGAGACGCGATGACAAATACACGTACAGTGAGTCACAGTGTAATGCTGGGACATACGGAAACGTTTGCTATTGAACATTTTTCATGTTAGACAGCAGAAAGTCATCCCACCTGTATATCAAGCGAGGTCACTTCCTCAGAGAGCTGAATGTTAAATGCTATCATCCCGTCAGCAGGAATCTGATAGTCCATCTGTTGGACTAAAGGAGTGTAAACTGAAGAGACTTCAGAGGGATCTGTGCTGTTCAGGACATCCCATTCTTCCATTCTTCGCCGTTCAGCGAACGCCCACATCCAAGTTTGCTGAGTGACGACCATGCCGCAGAGTTTCCCTTCGCTCTTCAGCGGTCAAAGGCCGACCGTTGTACGTGGATACCTTCAACTTACGGAAGAGAAACAGAAATTAAAATGTTATTTTGAGAAGAAAATACAGTGCCAGTAAAAGGTTTGGACACAATTGACAAAAATGTTATATATCTGAAGGTGTAGGTATACTTCAATGTTAGAAATTATAGACAAAAATATAATTAGGCCAACATATTTATTTCTTTCATAATAAGAGCATAGATAGAAATTCCTTCAGTGCTGTTTCTCAGGTCAAGACCTTAAGAAGCTGGATGATAAAATGTCAAGAGTATAATTTTACTAGACAAAGTGTGACTGCTTTAGATGATCAAATATAACATAGTGTTCATTTATTTTGGATGCTTTTAGTCACGACATAATTCCCACAGTGACAATTGTGTTATTTCATGCTTTTGATGAGTTTACTACTGTTCTAAAATGTGGAAAAACAACATTGAGTAAGTGTTTTCAACCTTTTAAACTATTTTACAGGTCACTAAACAGACATAATTGTAAGATGTAATGTTTACCTGAGCGGAGAATGACGTGGACGGTCTTATGTGCTTTGGATGCTGCATGAACTCTATATTATATTTATTTCTCACAACATTAACTCTCACACTGCTGTTGTATGTCACTCCTACAAAGAGAGAATCACAAACAATTCATCACAGTATTCAACCCGAAAGTGCATCAATATTTCATATGTATTAGTTTGCGTGCAGGATGGATGATCTAAAACAAGATTATATAAGGACGGGACACACCTGTAACATGCTCGGTTACGTTCACATTGATGTCAATGTATTCGCCCACCATGTATTTCTCATAAATTGGAAATAGATTCTCAGAAAAGGGCGTGCCCATGAGAGAAACATCATACGTAATATCAGCAGAGCCGTCAATCTACAAAAGAGATAAAATCTTACCATTGATGGTTATAATTAATAGTTAATGATTATAATTAAAATTATTAATTATAAGTTAATAGCTCTCAGAAAAAAGCTGGGTTATTTTATTTTATTTTTAACCCATAATTGGGTCGAGAAGGGACAAACCCTAGCGTAGGGTTAAATTAATCCATATTTGATGCAACCATGAAACAACCCGAATTTTGGGTGAAAACAACACAAACTCAATCGGTTGGGTTTGTCCCGTTTTTACCCAACCATGGGTTAAAAATAATCCAGCATTTTCCAGAGTATGGATTAATAGTTAATGATTAATGGTTGTATTCCATAGTTAATCAATTAAACATAAATGAAATATATTTGTGATGTTTTTCCTGAAACTGTACTTACTGTTTTCTCTTGTTGGTAAAACATATCAAGACCATTATAAACATGGACATAGGAAACATTCATTTTGCCACTGACTGGTTTCCCATAAAAATACCTAAAGAAAAGAGAAAAAGGTACAAGCAATCAGTATCTGTCTTGTGTCTCATGGATCCGTAAATTATCATCCAGGAAAAACACGTACTTGGCCGTGACCGTCCCAACCAGCGTATCATTATAAAACAGCACTGAAGGAACATCCACCTTCACATCAAATTTAGGAAGCACTGCAAACACACATTTAAACAGATTAATGACCAGAAATAACATAATCAAAACATAATGAAAATGAAATCTTACCGTAGTATTCAACATTGAACTGTCTATCATGCACGACTTCCTGTTGGAAACAGTCCATCAAAGTGTTAAAATAAAAAACACTTTAAACCACACAAGTCTGAAGACTATGTAAGAGGAACAAATCTTTGGGGGAGTATTGATATGCAGCATGTCTTTATTTCTATTCTTTACTTCAATCTGTATGTATTTAAATTTGCTTTGAAATGATGCAAAATTGTAAAAAGAAAACTGAAATAAATTTAAATCAAATGGAAATTAATAGAATCGAACTGAACTGAACCAAACTGAATTCTTTAAATTCACACTTACGTTGATTTTAGCTTGAATATTCCACTGTCCTTGTGGTGGATTCTGAGAGAGAATCAGTTCTTCTGAAACAGTACCGAGAGTTGTGTTCACAGACAGCCACTGTCGAATCATATTCCCCCTTGGATCCTGAAAACACAAACACCTAATGAGAAAACAGACGACTCTGATGACAAGACCTGCATGAATCTTAGTGCTGTTACTGTTACATTTTTCATCAGTTTTTACATGTGTTTCCTGTGAACCAAACCCATGACCTTTACCAACTGAGCTACAATGGACAAGACATTGTTTCTGTGAGTTATTTTTGTAATTCTGCAACATTGTAAAAAACGCTATAAAAATACACTTGCATTGAAAAAAATTGATTGTGAGATAATACAGATTTATTTTCTTAATAGATTAAGTTGTGCCTCTGCAAAAACATTTTATGATTTTATTCAGTTTCATTCAGATTTCAAACACAGATCGCATGAACACCTAAGCAAAAAAAATGTTTACTCCACTGAACAGGTCTCAGCTTCTCTGCCTATGGATGATTTATAGTTTTAATCTCAATCTGACTATAGTAAAAGAGGAAAATACAGGAAACGATTATCTGTGTGGGTTTGTTTGATGCAGTGGTTGTTAAACCTGCTGTAATAGTTGGGGTGGTTTTCTCCGTGACTCTGGGTGGTAATGGGTGAGGATGTTTCAGATACAAATAAAACAAGTAACTTAATTTATTGTTTGGATAAACAAAGGTTTCTTTCTCTTACGCAAATTGAGATTAATTTTCATGCCTTAGGAGGTTGTCACTCCCAGAAACAGGTTTTACCTGCATTTTTTGACAACTATGACAAATCACTGATTTGGTAACAGGGTGAAATGCTTGACAAGGTTGATGTAAACATTACTTTTCAGGGGTGAGAATCTATGATGAGATTTTAGACCAATATAAGAGCAAACAGTTGATTAACCTACCCGGATAAAAATGTCTGTCTGGCCCTCGTATGGCTTTCCATCGGGTTTTAAAGATACAACCCGGAATTTCACCGTCTGTCCGGGCTTGTAGCTGTTCTTGTCGGTCTGAATAAAAATGGACACACACTTGGAGCTGAGGGGGAGTGTGACGGAGTTGAAAAAGACTTGAGTCGACCCATTGAAGCCTTTAACATGCAGGTTATATGAATACCAGTAATTGTCATTGTAAAACACCTGCAGAGAGAAAACAATAACCAATTCAATCAATTCAATTATTTTATTTAGTTTATTCACTAAAACACTTTCTAGTCCTGATACTCACAGGGGGAAGATTCATCATTCTGGTAGAGCCTGTAAAAATCAATGACGTGAAATGTTGACAAATGTTGAAAAACAGGGCGTTGTATGGTACTTTATGTGTCATTCTATTGAACATTTTTGAAATATTTTAAGGAGAAATATATTCATGCTTCTTCAATTATATAATTATCTAAAGGATAAAGAGTTGACAGATGAACAGTTTAATTAGATATCACAAGTAAAGTTCGGTGACACATTTTTTGGACAGTGACACTCAGTGACACATTTTTTGGAAACACAACTTCACGTTTTTAATGAATGCACTGCCATTAAAGATTTCAATATAGATAGAATGACGGGAATAGTAGGTTTAGTGTCCATACTTTTTTTTTCATTACAAATGTGCATATTAAATACTATACCAAAGAAAAAAACATCACTTTTTGTAAGTCACGTTGTAAATCACTTTTTACACAGATTATTTGTAATACAAAATAAAGCAAGATCATAAAGAAAAGTAATACAATCTAATCTTATATGAAAGTAAAGAGTCATTTACCTCCTGGAATAGTGCTCTGTATTTGGGCCAGACTGTTGTTGCCATGGATAAGCTCAGATGTGACGGTTATGGGATGTTCTGTGAGGACTGTGACTGATATTGACGTTGGAACTCCACAGCGCAGAACTTTAGGGACGGATATTAGATAAGATGGACTCTGTTCTGGACTGAAAAACAATCAGAAAATAAAAAGCGTTTAATCTTTATATAATAATCAAAGTGAAGTAGAATATATTGGTGAATATGGCCAAAGTTTGTTTTATGGTATGTCTGAATCAGCTGATATCGGACAAAGATAATATCAGTGCATTAATGCTCAAGAAGCTAACACATTACATTACAGCTAATTTGTATAAATTTAATCATCATTTGGTCTGTGGATTTCACTTCCGTTTATACATTTAGGGTCACTTGCTTACTTGGTTAAATTTCCTAAATTTTTATGACAAAATAAATCTCTTCCAAACTATGTAATACACACATGTAAATATGTAAAAGATATTGATTATCTTCAATGTTTTACTCTTTTACAAATCGCATTCATGTTTTCTTGACATTTAATGATTTTCTTGAGGTCTCAACCTGAAATGCTTTTTAGAGGAGTTCACATGTACTCTGAGCTCTTACTGACTGATTTTTCATCACTATTCAGTCCAAATTCATTCATTTTAAAGCTATTTAAATATTTCATTTATTTATCTGTTAATTCATTTTTTATTAAATGTTAGTTTTGTAATGAAAGAAATTACTTTGTTTGCACAATTCTATTCTTGTCTACATCATTTCAAACATTTAGGCACACACTTGCAGATCAAAAGATTTAAAAAACTTTTAAACAGTAGTGCATATCTTGAACACCTGTAATGTGAAAGCTAATCCAGTCATCTCATTTCAACATTTATTATATTTCTCTCTGAAACAACAGGTTAATTAAATGAAATAGGCAGCACTGAATACCTTGGTGTAGTTGAAAAGTCCTGACTAGTTCCACAGGAAACTAGTATAAATCCTAGTATCGCAAAGACTGGAAGCCACTCCATTTGTAGGTGTGAGACTGTAGTGAAGTCACGGTTACTGATGTACTGAGACTAACAGGTGTTTATAAAGCTTTGAACACCTGATCCTTCGTCACTCCACCTACACACCTGAGAGAATAAAAGCCCATTCACGAGGAACTGAGGCCACATATACAAGGAATTATACAACACATTTGAGCTAAACACACAGTAAAGAGAAAGAGAAAGTTTAGGAGTACCGCTGAGTTAGGTGGTGTCTAAAACCTGACAAATACACGTGACCTCACCAAAGGACATAGCTTTGAAGAATATAATTATGAAATGAAATGATTGTATGTATGTATCAGAAAACAGAAAATATTGTTCCAGGAAAGTTAAATTAAATGATTGTTTGCTCATGTATACACAATAAAATGTTTTTAAGGTGACATTGTTTTGTATTCTAAACACATTTATTCATTTTTATCATAACCAATTAGTATTATAATCTATTATATACAATTAAACTAGTATTATAATGTTAAATTATCTATTAAATTACTAAATAATCTAATAAATATATATTAAACAATTAATGTTATAAATACTGAATAACAAGAACCATAGAAGTTACAATAATTAAAACGTAACATTTTCAGTTAAAAATACATTAAAAATATAGATATAATATTTGAAATATATTAAATGACAATACTTTCTAAATTCTAAACAGAAAAAAATCTATATTTTACTTGTTAGTAAATAAAATGAACGGCAGATGTCGCTGTTTGTAATGACTGCGAAACGTTCCGCGTGCGACGCAACGATGAACAGCCACAGCGTCGTGACGCAGAGGTGAAAGGTCAGCGCTTCTGCACGCAGGCGCAGCACAATGACAACATTACGAGCTTTCACGTGCGATGATCTGTTTAAATTCAATAATATGTAAGTTTCCTTTATGTCTCATTATTATTATAACACCCACAAACACGTGCTGAACATGTACAGCGATAAAGAAATCAAACTAATTCTTACAGCGCGTGTTTATATGATAAACTGGAGCTGTAAATAAATGACATAATTATTCTGCTATTGAATTATTCTTGTTTTACTGTAGGTTACATATTTTTTAAATAGAGTTCATGTTTTTATCTTATGGTGACAAACAAAAGTACTATTGTTCTCTTGATGTATACTGTACCAAATATTCTTAATTTGCCTAAATGTTTTAGCATAGTTTCACCACAGTGTTTTTAAAGGATACGTGCATGTGATCATATTTACCTTGACGTGTTTTTTCTTTATCCAACAGTAATCTGGACCCTTTGACAGAGACTGTATCCTTTAACATTTAGAGTCTTCGTCTAGAGGAAGATGGAAAAAAACTAAATATTTGTTGATATGGGCTTGGGTTGATAAAGTCAACACTGATATCTAGATACTGTTGATATGTATACACAATACCATATAGGCCTTATGAAACCAAATAGGACACACACACACACACACACAATAGGTTAGAATGAACACTACTGAAGATCTGGCTGATCTATCAGTAGTTTGTATGAGACATACTTTGCTGTCATACACAATTTTGTATTTGTCCTTTACTTGTGTTTACTGTACAGTATGGGATTCCCTTTTATCTGCAGTATCTGGCTCACTGGCCCGAGTATTTCATAGTAGCAGAAGCTCCAGGTGGTGAACTGATGGGCTACAGTGAGTAAAATATATCATAACACTTCTGTCTCTCTCGTCTCTGTTGATTAGATTATCCCAGTTTTATTGTGTATGTGTTTACAGGTGTTTTACTTACCCTTCATTAAGTTCCACTGTATACACACAACGTTTTTCTGTGGGACAGAATATTAAAGCAGAAAAGTAATGTGTATATGAGTATATTTCAAATGACATACCTGTTGCATTACCTGGAGCAAGTTTCCTTTTGCGTTCCATGGAAAAATGAAAATAATGTTTGATTTGAACCATTTTAACCATATAATGGTTGAGTAACTGTCACCTGCAGTCATGGGGAAAGCAGAAGGATCCGTCGCCAGGGAGGAATGGCACGGGCATGTGACGGCTCTGTCTGTGGCACCAGAATTCAGACGACTGGGTTTAGCTGCTAAACTCATGGAGATGTTGGAGGAGATCTCAGAAAGGTGAAACTTTACATGTACATCACTTGTTAAACATGTCCTGTGGATAAAAGCATCTTCTAAATTCAGAACCTCTGTGTTCACGTCTGATACACGGGTAAGAATCAGGGCATCTGTGTCTAAAGAGTTTTTTTTTTTTTAGGAAAGGCGGATTCTTTGTCGACCTCTTTGTGCGAGTCTCTAATCAAGTGGCTGTGAATATGTACAAACAGCTCGGCTACAGCGTCTACAGAACAGTTATAGAATATTATTCTGCCAGTAATGGGGAACCAGATGAAGATGCTTACGGTAAAGTGTTTACATAATTGCTTACTTGTGTGACTTATTAAATATTAAATGTGTCCCTTGAAATGTAAACTCACTTAAACTCTTTCACTTCACAGATATGAGAAAGGCTTTATCCAGAGACACAGAGAAGAAATCTATAATCCCTCTACCTCATCCTGTCCGACCAGAGGACATTGAATAACACTAACATGTGACTCTCTGATTTTATCACCTGTGGAAATAAACATTTGCTTTCATCATGAGATCTCAAGACTTCAGCTGAGCTCAGAGTTTCTATCATGAACATCAGAGAGTCACTGTTAGATGAATTCTTTTAATTTTTTTTTTTTTGCATAATTATGCTAAACTAAAGGATGTTAAAATTGTAGTTACATTTAATAAAGATGTGAAAATCAAAACCTGGCTTTTTAGAGTGATTTATATTAAAAACTATAATTATAACATCTGATGGTTTCAGAACTGGATGTTTTTCTAATTAGAAGCAAACCTGAAGCTGTAATAAAAATAAAACCAGTGACAAAAGCACATTTGGTTCTCCCTTTATTTTGTTACAAAAGAAAAGACAGTAAGAAACAGAGAAATAACACATCAGGTACCCCCACCGCAGCAGTTTACTCTCTGTCTGCATCTGTCTTGGTTTGTTCGGTCTTTTCTTCACGGTCGGCATCGCTCTCACTGCTGGAGCTGCTGCTGCTCTCATCATCATCATCATCATCACGATCATCAAGATTATTCTGCCCTTGGGCTGCAGGTTCCTGCTCCTCAGCATCTGACTTCTCCTGTGAATCTTCTGCTTGATGAACTTCCTCTTCTTCCTCTTCCTGCTGTTGTTGTTTCTTCCACATCTTGGCCATGGCCAGCAGTTTGAGGTTGGGCTGGTTGGCAGCGTCTTCAGGGAAGATGTAGTCGTAGTATTCCTCCCAGCCAGCATCCGACTGAACACAAGATACAATGACAGAAAGTAAGCGTGTGCAAAATGACACTTTCTTATATTATTGACTATTCTGTGGATTTTCTTAACAGATCATCTTAAAAAGCCTTTTGCAAAAAAGCATTAGATTATACATATGTAAGATAGTATATGTCTTAAAATGTACAGATGCTGAAAGATTTGTTATGATTTAAAAGGGATGAGCTTATAAAAGGAATAAACTAATGACTGTTTAACAACATGGCCAAATTCTCTACATCTCATAAATCATCAAGCACTGCCAGAATATTAAAACTAGAACAGAAATGTGTTGTAGCTGAAGATCAAGACATAAGATGTAAAATCTCACCCCGTCCTCTGCTGTGATCTTCCTCCTCTTCTTCACCTTCTCGGGCAGAAGTTTGCGCACTCTGTCATTGTTGGTGAATGTTCCAAACTCCTCCTCGAATTCTCTCCAGGACTCCAGGAGCATCAGACGCTCCTCTTTCTCCTCACAGTTCTGCAGACCCTTATTGGCCTCCTCATAGATCTGTCGGCATCTCTGCAGACGCTCCTCACTGTCGATGGACAGCTCAAACTGAGCATAACTGATCCAAACCTGCAAACACAAAATTAAGTTTAATCAGTAAACATTTCTGCAGATTATTCATTCAGATGGTTTGGAATGGGCAGAAGAGATTCAGCGTTATATTATGAATTTATATTACAGTAATGCTATATTTAATATATGTTACAATATAGTTATTTCTGCTGTAAAATCAACACAAGATTGTTTACATCAAATATCTATCTAAGCTAATTTACAAGTTAATATGATAACTTGTATGAGATTGTATTTTCTTGGATGCAAACCAAAGATAAATAAATATTCTTTTAAAATCACAAGACTCGTTCTATAATAAAACTAAGACTTCACATCAGTTTCTTTGTTGTTCTCATATGAAACACACATCATCACTGCCTGCTGACAGCAACACTAATAAAACACCTCTACTGTCATTGTGTTTTCTTACCTTTACGTGCTGTGTGCGCTGTAACAGTCTCTTATAAAGGCTACGTGTGTTGTCATATTCTTCTTGTTCAATCTCAGAATCAATGTATGATTTCCACAGCACCTGAAATAAACGACACAGTGCAACACGGTTTAAAACGTTGTTGTCTAAAACCCTTTCTAAATGTGTTTTGATTGTTTGGTCCACACCAGAATTCAACCTGACTGTAGCAGAACATCTTAACAATGAGGAAGAAAAGAAAAAGAAGAAATATTCCTCATTAGAGGCACTGACATGGGTGCACAACAGCAACAAACATGTGAACCAAACTGTGAAATCAGACAAACTGGTTCACACCATGAAAATGTTCTCACAAAGACGAACTACAACTGATTAACTATAAAGGTAACTATAACAATAACTTTTTGTTTAATCTAAGCTTGTCTGTCAATGTTTTATCATTCATCAGCAGGAAGAAAAATCTGACATGAACTGTGAAACCCACAGGCTGTAAAGACAGCAGTAACGTGCGAGTCTGACCTCTGGCATGTCTAATCGTGGTTGTCCTATGGCCAGCTCAAATATGGCTCTGGCTCGTTCTGTATCGCCCAAGATCGTCTCCAGTTCTGCAAACTTGATCCAGGTGGTGCAGTTTTCAGGACTGAACTCCAGGTACTTCTCATAGAGTTTCCTGCAGCGGTCAAACTCTCTCAACTGAAGCTCCAGCTCGATGTAGCCCTTAAACAGCTTGTTTTTGGGACACTTCCCGATGGCTGTGCCCTGAGACAAGAAAACATCATCACTCTCATGCACGATGACTCTCATGTAAGGATTTGTTTCAGAGTCAACAGATTGCTCACCAGGCCTCGTCTTGCATTCTGCAGATTCTTCTGTCGGATTTCAAACTGTCCGTATAAGAGCCAAATCTTGGCAAATGTGAACTGAATACAGAAGAAGCAAAATAAGACTGCAAATGATGACAGAATTGTCATATTATGAAGAACCACAATATCCACACATTTTACCTTCTTGTGTGGTATAATCTCCAAACAGGCCTGGTACACCTGCCTTGTTCTCTCAGCATCCTAAACAAAACAAAAATGTTATTAAACAAACAATTGCACCAAACATTTCATTCTAAAGCTTTACAGACAGATTTTATTTGTACCTTGACCTCCAGCTCCTCATAGAGAGCGTAGTTAATCCACAGGTAGATGTAGCGTCTCCAGTGTCTCTTCTCTTGGATGGGCGGGGTGTTGGCTATGGCTCTCTCATACACTTCTCGAACAGTCTCTTCATCAGCATCACTCTCCACCAGACGCAGATAATCAAACCAGGCGTCATAATTATGTGGGTTCGCCTGTACATGAGAAAATGATGCATTATATGTAATTCTTACTGTCTCATTAAACACAAATTTGACATGTTTGATATGCCAATGGAATAAAAATCCTCTGGATGTTTTACTCACCTTGACCTCTTCTTCATACTGAAACCTCCTTTTGCTGACGATCACATCCTCTATTCCTCTCCTGTCTCCAAACCTCTTCTCAAACACGGTGTAATTCTTAAACAGCTCCTGAGCTTGTTGTTTGGGGATTCGGTCCAAAGCGAATTTATAGATGACCCGAACTCTCTCAAACTGAAAGACACAAAGTAAACATGTGAGGAGGAAATAATAGCATCTTGTGTTTGTTAGACATCACGAACGTAGGTCAAACCTCTTTCTGCTTCTCTTCAAATCTGGCAAAAGCCACGTAAAGGTTCTCGTTAATGTGCTCTTCACCGAAAAACTCCACCGCTCTCTCAAACACTTTCCTCCCGCGAGCGATGTAGCCGTGCTTCTCTTCAAAGGTAGCGTACTTGATCCAGTTCTTTACTTCCGGATGGACCATGACGAGTGCTCAGCAGTTAAGGAATAAAACTGATGTTGTCCACACTCCATAGTGATGCTTAACTTAGAAAACAATGCTGTCTTTAAATGAGTAACACGTAATAAGAAACAATACAAAACACATGTGTAATTAGGTTGAGGCTGCTCAATTAAAGGATATAATTCTCGTAGATGCTGCGAGCTTTGTCCACCTCCTTATAGCGCAGCTCAAAGTTGATGTAGGAATGCCAGGCCTGTTCCTCTGGTTCCCACTCCATCCATCGCTCAAACACCTGCCTGCAACCTGCGATGTTCCCCAGCATCTCCTCCATATATGTGTACTTGTACCTGGTGGATAAACAAACATCCAAGAAGGTTTGTTAAGCTTTTTCTGAAAGTTCTCGTCTATACAATCATAAAACCAGGACGAGGAATCGTACCAGAACTGATTGACACGAGGCAGAATGGTGATGGCTCGGTCCCAGATGTTGCGAGAGTGATTCACCTGCCGACTCTTCATTTCCATTTCGGCATACTTCAGCCACAACGTGATATTCCTGTGATCTACATCCAGCGCACGCTCGTAGATGGAGCGAGCCCTGCGAGTGAAAGAGAACGATTGAAGAAAACTCCTTCATCTGTAAATTCCTCATGAGATGTAGATGGTGATATGATACCAATGCACTCTCACCTCTGGATCTCTGTTAGGCTCTCTTCCCATTGTGCGTACTTGATCCAGTTACTGATCACTGTTCTGTTCTTCCTGATGTTGTCCTCAAAGCCCTAAAGTGAGTGGAGAGAAGAGTGAAATTAACCTGAACCAGCAAAAACACTTAAACAGTACAACAAAAAATACAATATACAGTGAAATATGCAATACGTTTGAAGATTCAAGACTTACAAACTCCACTAAAAATACAACACAACAATCAGTCGCAGTACAGTACAAAGCAGTAATAATACAAACGTTTCAGCTGTTCAGGTGCAACAGGCAAGCAACAAAAAATGGTATCCTCTGATCTACCATGAAACAGCATGTAATCAAAGACATTACCATAGACATACATAGACATTGTGACTTTGGTCTGTTGTTGCGATGAATTCATTTTTGGAAAATATATATTGCGTTTATTCCCGCATTCTTGCCCGGACCAAAATGGCGGCGCCACTGACGTACGATTGAGCGGGGTTTACGTATGTCTATGGCATTACCAACCCTGACTACAGCATGTGCAGTACTACTTTGTATTGTAGTATACACTTATCAAATCATACACATATCATACCTTCCTCTTCCTCAGTTTATAGTCGTTGAGTTCTTCCTTATCAGTGATCTTCTGTTTGGGTGGCGGAGGCAGTAACTCTAACTCTCTTTCTTTAGCCTCTCTGAGCAGCTGCTCAGCGGTGATCTGAACCTCTGCCGGGGCTTTATTCTTCACCTGAACACACAAACAGACACATTAAAACAACACTAAACTCATTTAATAACACACGTGACAGTTCAGAGAGGAAACGATAGCTCGATAGCTTGTTTACATGCTAATGCTAACTCACAAACTTATTTCATTACCTTCGCCACTTTCGGGATTCTCTGTTTGCCCGCCGCTGTGGACGCCATGATTATAAACCTTAAACTTTATTTCAACGCGACTTTTGTTTGTATATTTTACGTTTGCTGTCTTTAATAAAAGCTAAAGCATTAACAACGTCCCACTACCGTTTGTCGCCGTGCGCGACTGCGGTGACGTCCAAACTGTGCGTAACGCGTCATCAAGGCCCGTCCGTCACTATAGTTACGGAACGCTTTGCTGGCAGCGTTTCTTTGGGTTATCGCCATTAAAGAACAAAAATTTTATCAAAAGGTCCGTGTTATTATTTTTCTCCTTTAATATGAATACTCCTTTTCTTAATGTAATAACTTTAATATTCATTATTGTGTTGAGAAACCCCCTCAAATTGCGACGTTTATATAGCATTGGGGGAGCTGGCGCTTTTTCAACGTAAATTAAAGAAAATGTAATCTGTTTGCCATCTACATACGTGTAAACGACTATTACTGTTTTAGTCATATTTTCTCTTTTTAGGATTTAAAATGAGCACCGTTACGTCATCAGGGGGTAAAGTTGAAAGTGTGACTGTGAGAAGAACGGAATCGTCAGATGCTCAAGAGATCAATAATCTGATCAATCCGTCCACTGTTGCTGTGTTTGGCAGAGTCAATGTTATTCACCTACTGTAAGTGTTGAATGAAAAGTTTACCAATAAGTGCATATTCTCTTATCATTTATTTACATACAACCTTGGGCTTGTTTGAAACCCCAAAGGGAGAAGTGTTGGAGAGTACACTGGTCACATTATCCAAAGCCACTTACAAATATTAGGAGACAAGCAATTAGGTCACATGCAATTATAATGAGTAGTGAAGCACCATATAACTATTATAAAAGTAGTCTATGACACAAGTGCATTATATTTGTACACTTTCTGTAATAGGAACCAAGTCTTTTTGAAAGTGGATCTTTGAAAACATCTGGTCAAAACTAGAAGCAACAGTTTGTTCAACGATCATTAAATAGATTTCTTATGTCTTATTGCAGAGAGAAAGCAAATCTGTCCGTGACACTGAGCACCAGTAAGGATGAAGTTCTCGCTCATGCGTCCTTCTCTGATCACCCCATGGAAGAGCTGGTGGATCCGGCATTCTGGGAGAATTTATTTCACAGTCACATCAATGGCCACAAATTCACTGTAAGCAAATGAAACATGATGTCCAGGAATATTTAATATAACATATAGCTATTTATCTGATAGTCTTTGTTATTTCCTCCAGCCCTTGAACACTCTTTTCCTGCATCTCTTTGTGGCTCAGACCAGCTTCTCTATAGGGGGAGCCAAAGAGATAGTCAGGTACTGGAGACTGCTTTTATTTAGGGAATGTTCTATGTTCTGTTCATCATGTGTACCAAATTAGTTTTTATTTATTTAAATATGTCATGGTATAGGTATATAAAATATGTTATCTTAAAATAATCTCCCAATATAAAAATTTTTAATGGTTCTTTATTTTCTTTTAACAAAATATTAAAAATTTTCAACTGGAATATGACCCAAAATTGTTTACCCATAAGCATCGTAGTTGCTCTAACCCATTACATGTACACACACACAGTTTGTTTTCTGATTTCTATCATAACTCGCTCAAACAGTACAGACTTTTCTTGTGATCTGGTTAGAGTGCGTCTGAATCTTGTTTCTGGCTGCGCAAATTATATTGACTGTATAGAAATGTCTTCCTGCTTCCATTCAATCATGTTATATTACATTTCTAAATCTCATGATCAGAGTTTTACTTCCTTTCAATGCAACTTTCAGAACCGTCTTTAATGCTGTTGTGGAACTGGAACACATCTGCCTTATAACATCCTACAGAGGCTCACTTGGTAAGAAAATACATCTGAAACATTGACTTTGGTTTTCATTTGTGCCTTTATGTGTTAGTATTGATATTTTAAAAAAAAATGTTTTAAGTGTTTTTTATATTTTACCTTGCTTTTCTTCTCCAGAGGCAGGACTGGACAAAATCTTTAATCCCATGACATGTGTCAAAGAGGAAACTCAATGTTCAGCATATGTTTGTCATCGACACAATCACTGCCCACGGCTGCATGTCCGCAGAGCCAGGTTTGCCAACACCTTTCACTGACGCTTTACCCTATTTAAATGAAAAGAAATATATTTTACACAAAGACAATTAAACCTGTTAAACTTAATATATGTACTCTATACAGGACTATCAATGTTTTAAAATTCAATGTTTTCCAGAGTGGAAGATCACGATGACATCATGCAGATATTTGGAGATCAGATTGAGTCACTAATGGAAACTCACGGGCCATACTTCCTGTCTGATCTCATTGAGTCTAAGGGTGAGGGGAACCACGCTGTCGTCTGTGAGGTCCGTCATGTCCATTAACATTCCTTGAATGTGCTGACGGTTCAATGATATGTACAAATCCTACACTATATCTGTTGCTCAGAATTTTGTGACTGACAGACTATCTATATTCACTTTTACTGTATGTTATAATAAACAGTGTTTTTCTTCATGTTGCTCTCAAAACATGTGTTTCATACAGGTTTGAAATGACATTATTGTGAGTAATATTTTATGTATTCTGAATGCAAAGCGGGACAGAAATAGTGTTAGTTGATGTTTTCTGAGGAATGATGGGTGGAAAGATCGCTCTCTGTCTCTCCCCTGCAGCGCATGCTGACATGCGTTTATGCGACATATGGCAGATGAGGACTCACGGCATACTCACAGTGCACATATTGTGTCCAGACATCTGTAGCGGTTTTGCCTTTTGTCTAAATGTCTCATTCATTCAGCAGAAGTACTGTACATTGCCCAGGAGGGTTTCACATTTTTTTCCAAAATTCATAAATTATTACAGAGGTGCTTTTTAAAAGATGTACTGACGTTCACTTTGTAGAATTATTTTCGGAAAGGGTGTTGAATTGTGATTACAATACAAACACAAGAAAAGATCATGTTAAAGAAGAGAATACAGGATCATTTGCAGTCTCAAGATTAGTTGCAAAAAAACTAGAAAGACAGATATGTAGAAAATCACTTGTTTGGGACGATTAGAGAATAATAATGTCTTGTGTCATAACAATCAAAACAGCCTGTGATGTGTTTGTATGTGCAGAATGAAGGATCTGTTGTGGGGTTTGTCAGCGTGAGTGATCGCATTGACTTAAAACTTCTGAATCGATGCTTTGAGCTCGAAGCATTTGAAGAACTGAGAATGAAAAATCCAGTGGATCAAACAATCAAAGCAGAAGAACCAGAACCATCAGATGAAGAACATCTCACTGCATGTGTGTCTGTAGAGGACAAAAGCTCTGCAGAAGTGAGTTTTATAAAATTGTTTTAGCAGTTTCCAGGGCAAACATTACTAAGTGCATTTAGTGCAAATTAAGCTGTAGTTTATTAAGTGATGATTAAAAGCAAATGTAGTTATTATGCATATGTTTCAAACAATGTGCTTTACTAATCAAACTGAACCTTACAGGGTGATTTGGACACAGAGACACGAGATGGAGATCTTTCCGGTGACAGATCTCAGGTCAGAACCACACATCATCTTTGACATCTTTATTATTTTGCTCCAAACCCTATTAATTACAGTGAATATGTCAGGAATCCAAACGTCAAATTTTGCTTGAATTTTTTATCTAGCCAGATCAAGTTGAATCAAAAGACACATTGGTGTCCGGTGAGGATTCTGAATCGGACAGATCTCCAAATGCCTTCTATATCCAGCTCTTTACCATGGAAAAGAAGTTTGAAATGAGGTGAGATGTGTATTTAACGTTTGCGTTTCCCAAATCCGTTCATAGTTTAATACTGGTTTAAATAGAAGTAAAGAGCCGTCTGGCGGAGCTCCAGTGTTTTTCAGTGAGGAGATGCTGTAGAAATCACTGGATGCTTATTTGGCTCCTGCTGAGCTGCTCTGTGAGCCACATTATTGGGCAGCTGTTGTGGAATATGGAGTCCTGTCGCTCCCCACAGAGCATGAACATGTTATTAATGAGAAAAATGCTTAAAGTGACAGCGAGACCAACAAGACCACATTCTCTCTCTACTGGCCAACACGACAGGCCTTTTTTCTACATGACAGATGATGCTTCTAAACATTGTCTTCTTTCTCCCAAAGATCAGCGGACCTTCTGCCGTACCTGTTTAAACTTTATCCTGTGAGTATGTTAAAATCAAATGGCCAGAAGTGATGTCCAGAGGGGATATTAGGACAATCTTTGCTTTAAATGACTTTTTTAAATGTTTAAGAGATTATTTGGCAAAATGGAAAACGACAGTTTCAGAAAATTAATGGGTTTTAGTGTAATATGCAAAAATAAAATCCTTAAGGGAAATAAACCATACATCAGCTACAGTTTTATCATATAAATAATATTTTATAATAGTAATATTGTGTTGATTCTCTTGTTTTTGACTGCAGCGATTTACAGTCATTGTCCTAAGCATCGACTTATTAAGTTTTGTACATATTTTTTTCTTCCTTAAGTTTCTCTTTAAATTCTTGTAATTCTTGTCAAAGCTGGGCTTTAGTTTACACTCCAAACACAACTACTAAACATACAACATCTTTAATAACATCTTTAAATAACAAATAAAGACGTCAACTTTCCAAAGTTGGACATCACTTTTAGCTCCTTGCACAAAAGTTACCCCTGGTTTTACTACAAATGCAAACAAAAACAAAAAACATGGTTACTATAGTCAAACCTATAGTTGTGCTACAGTAACCATAAGTTTACCATGATATTTTTAGTAAAACTGTGGTTATACAACAAACCAAAGCATGGTCACAACTATATAATGCATTGTGTTTCATTGAATGTACAGGATCGGGAATACTGTGTGATCTCTGTACCTAAACTGGCGGCAGAATTTCCTCTTCTACAGTCATTCGTTAGAATCGTTCCTCGTGAGAACAGCACATTTCCACAGGAGCTGTATGTGTGTCATCACTGCAGTCTGCTCAGGTACATACAAACATACTAAATCAGTCATTAATATTGCGATTGAATGAGCCATGTATCGTTTAAATGCTTTGCTGATGTATAAAGTGGGATGGTTTGATGTATTTTCTGTCCGTCAGGACTCTGGAGGTGCGTGTCGTCGTGTCGTCTGATCTCCCTGCAGTCCAGAGTTTGATGAAAAATCTTCACCAGCAGAAATCCATCAGTGATGACCTGGATCTGTTTCTGAATGCCCGGAAAGAGCCGGTGTGTCACCACTACACGCTAGTGCATACACATTTAGATCCCAGACACAATCCATTGAAAGTTGTTTCCTATCTTCTTCTCAGGATGGGACGGCTCTTCAGGCTTTCCTGTGTCTGGTTGAGAATCAAGTCGTTGGTTTGATCATCATCAGAGATGAAGAGGTAAACTCAAGACATGTAACAACTTGTCGTGATGTCACCACAAATCCTTCTACGTATTTTTATGTTTCAGGACATTGAGTTCATCCGAGCCAACTTTGACGTCGAGAGGTTCATGTACTTCAACCATCACCAGCGAGAGGAACACGGCCGTCTGTGCCACTTTGTCCTCAATCCTGTATTCCAGCATCACGGCAAGCATTTCTTAAAAGAGGTGATGCGATTGGCACACAAGTCCTGTCTCTATTACCCTCTCTATCCGCCCCGGCACGACCATACGGTGGGTAAAACTCTGAAGCGTGTCCAGTCACATGATTTACCCTCTCTCATGATGAAGATTTTTTCATTTCCTGTGCTTTCAGAACATCAGTTCTCACTCTCTGACAGCTGTACTGAACTTCATGGTACCCGTGAGCCCGAGACGACAGATTATCTATCCGCTGGAGGAGCTGGACATCAATGCACCGTCCTGTCACATCACCGGACAACAGGTTCTCTCTATCTCTCTAGATAAATAAAATATATAGCTTGAATGCACCGTAAGTCACTTTGGATAAAAGCATCTGTCAAATGTAGAAATGTTAATGTCAGCACTACATTAATAATGAACTGTTGAACCACAAGAAGGCGCTGTGCTGTAATTCAGTCTGCCATCATTCATTCAGACACATTATTCTTAAAGTGTGAAGGGACAGCAGGGAATCTTTGTTTCTGTCTCATACATTTATCAATAATTCATGCCGCGTGTGTACACATTAGCGCTGTTGTTATGCGTTTAGTGCATCAGAATGGTGAGCTGTAAGTTAAACACATCACAGGCTCTTTTGGCCTGAGGTTATTGAACGTCTGCTGCTAATGAAGCAGATGGATGGATGGAGCAGATGGTGCTGAATGTTTACGCTGCTTTCTAACAGGTAAAGTCTTCTTATCCAGCTATTATCACAACGACCAACATCTGCTGTAGACCTGTCTGTGTGTGTCTGTGTGTGTGTGTGTGTGTGTGTTACTTCTGTATCACACACACACTTGCCAGAGGGGGATTTCAGTTTACACACTGTTTCCTCATCTTTACAACCTAAATTTAACCATTGTGTGTCACGCAAGCAGTTTCACAAAAAGATGTCCTACCGAGATGAGCTATATGGACCAAAGCCTAGTGATGACAACATTTAAAGTTGTTTGTGTAGAGATGTGTAGAGATGGATTCAAGCTGAAGTTCTTCAGAGGTTTTGAACCGTATCTCCCGTGTGATGAGTGTGTAGTGCATTAGCAAGAACACACAATCTGTCGCTCGGTCCGGTAGCTCAGCAACGGTCGTGTCCAGGCAGCACGGCAGATAAGAGCGTCAGGACGGCGTTAATCCTGCGTCCGGTTCAGATGAATTAATCACAGTTAAAGCACCTGTTTGCTCTTCGTCAATAGAGTGTTGTGTTACGAAGGCCATTATGTTTCACTGAAGTCTTGCATTGTCGCAAGCATTCGGGCGGACGCACCTGTTGGCTTTACCTGGACTGGGAGAACGAGGTCGGCTGTATTTGACGTCATGTTACTTTATCATTATCAGATGAGGAGAAGACACTGTGTGTATGTGATGATTTTAATGCTTAAAAGACAAATAAAAATTGTCATGAAAATAAATTCACCAGGCAATGTAAAGGTCATGGATACGATACTGAAGGAACATACAGATCAGAGGCAGAAATGAAGGGAAAAATGGCATTACAAATGACTAAATTTCCCAGCCATGATATGAGTAATAAAAGCTCTTGTAGTAATAAAAGCTCTTGTAATAAATGTGTCTTATAGGAAAATCTACAGATTAAATATAAAGACCATTATAGTTTAATTTACACAAACAGGCCAAAGAAAAATGTGTAAATATTTAAGTGTTTGACGAATAAATGAGTGATGTTGTGTATTTAATATGGTTAGAAAATATCATCTCAAGAGGGCAAATATTGCATCTTAATAAGTACATTTCTAAAGAAATATAGATTGATTGAATGCATAGATGGATATAAATAGGCTTAATTTTTTTAATTGAGAAATGAGCTTCTCATCTGTTCTGACCTCCTGATATTTTACCTCGACCGTTCTCACGTGCACAGAATTAAAAGACCCTTTCAGAACTGAAAGTATATTTGATTACATCGATGAATGAACGCGTGGCTGACGGCTGTATAATCCAGCATGTTTCCTCAACATTAAAATGACATAGTTTTGTGTGTCTCTCTGTCTTCCCAGAATGCACCGCATCTCCTTCTGTTCGTCCACGTTAAATGGGATAAGGTGTTGCGTGGTACAAATCTCTCAAATTATTCATGCTCAAGGGCCAATTAGAGAAGGAGAGAGCGAATGATGAAGAGAACACAGCAGATGTTCGCTTTCAATTGATCTGCTTTAAGAATATTCTCTCCTGGATGAAAATGGGCTCGTTTGGAAAGTTTGAATGCATTATATTAGGCGTAAAGCCTATTGAAATGTTCTGTGTGTTTTTGATGGAGTGCCTTTCCGTGAAACTCTTTAACGTTAGGAATTTTCCATTTGTTAAGATTAGTTATAGTGCTCGCTAATGCAAATGTGTTTTTCTTGTTCTGTGTGCTGGTATCTTTTAGATAGATGAGTGCCGAGTGAAACATTCTGTGACTCTCACATTAATGTAACTATTGTGATGGAGGGGGAAACCTTCCAAACAGATGAACACGTGTGATGTGCTTTTAGGAAAACTGAGGATAAATATATACCTGGACTTCATGAGGACATCTGTGTGTGTATGACAGCAGTTAAAAAAAATAGGGAAACTGTGATGGTTTTGCTGTATTAAATTAGGATTTCAAACATTATTTTGTTTAAAAAGAGATCTTCTGAATATTTAAGAATTTATGTTCCTCACATCAGATTCCCAAGTAACTAGAATTGATTTTAACCCTTGTGTGGTGTTCATGTTTTTGTGATGAAATGAATAAGAAAAAAGAAAAGCCTTTATAATATCATTGGAAAACGTGTTTATCTTAAAAAAATGTATTTGTTTAGCAGTGAAAAAACTATTTTAGTAAATATTGAAAACGGGTCCCACAGACATGAGTACCACACAAGGGTTAAAAACGTAATCTTTTTATGTTGTTACACCAAAACAATCACATAATTTAGACTAAATTGTATTATATTATATGCCAACTCTGTTACATTAATTTATTTTTTAATTTGAATGTTATGATTTTAAAAACATTTGTTACACCAAACCACCTGATTTACTTGTTTCATTTAATGTCATAAAGATTAAATCATTATTTTAAAAGGATAACAGAATTGAACAGTGCAAACTGGATTATATGATGATTTAAAAACATTTCATTTTAAAGTTGCACATTAAACTAGTCAAATATCAAACAACATGACTAACTTCAGTATGTTATATATTATATCAGTATAAGTTATGTGGGGCGTTTTCTGACACGTTTGAATTCATTTCTTCTTGCCAGGATCCATTTGCCCTGTTTTACACCAACAGAAAGCTCAGCATGGAGCCGAAGGTCACCGTTAACACCGGGATTGTGCTTGTTGGAGCGTCTGACACAGGTTTAGCTTTCCTTGAAGCGCTGATGTTCAGGTAAGTGTGTCTTTATTTAGAAACACTTCAATCAAACTTCATATGTGCACTTAATATTATTCCTGATTTCTCTTTCAGAGAAGCTTTCTTTCTGTAACAGGTTGTTTTCTGTGTGTGATTATCATTAGTCAGAGTGACTCTCGGGGATTTGAGCCAAACAGTGATTGCATGAAATCTGAGATTACGTCTTATATAATAACACTCAACCCAGCGTGCTCCAGTAATCTCAGCATTCTGCACTGACATCTGAGACCTAAAAAAGGTTTATTATTTTCAGGAAAATATTTTGGGCAGTGATTTCCAAAGTAAAGGTACAGGTACCCAAAGATAATACCTTAAAACATAAGCAGGTTTGATAATTTAGCTTTGTATTTGAAAATATTACCGCAAAAAATAGATTTGTCTCGTGTGTCTCAGATATTAGTAAAAAATCTCACAAATGTCTCAGAAGAGATCTCAACAATGACACAAACAGACTTGAAGATTTGTCAAGTCTGACATCAAAGAAGATTTCAATATGATTATTCTACAGTTAGATTTTCACCCGTGTTGTAATTTATGTTTCAGTATTCAGCTCTGCAGAGGATATCTGGAGACGTCACGGGTTCAGCTTCAGCTTTTCACGGAGCGTTTGACCAAACAAAGCCGCGATTTAAAGCCGCGCTTGTTTCCCGAGAGCTGATAACTGCCTGGCAACCAGAGGTCGCTCTGCGGTTGCGTGTCTGTGTGTGTGCGTTTGGCAGGAAGCGCGGGCACGCAGCTGTCTGATGCTGGCAGCGTGCAGGGGTCACGCGCTGGCCCTTTAATTAGCCCGCCACTGTTCTGCCGCCCGCAATTGGTGTTTGCTGTCGCTAATGACTTGACTAATGAGGCAGTTAGTGTCCACTAAACTTATGGCCGGTCGGCCCCCGTCGAGCCGCCTGACTAATGGAGAAGGTGGAGGCCGTGTCCGATGCCGCTTATCTGTCAAACCAAACCCACCGGCCCTCTTTTCTCTCTCTTGTCCTTTATCACCCCTGAGGATGGGGTGAAACGCAGGACCGCAGAGGGACGATAAAGATGCTTGGCCCCTAAACTTAACAGTCAGACGCTGGCCACAATAGCGGCCTGTCAGCTGCTGATAAGGACGAAACACTGAGCTGGTGGTCAAGAACGCCCGCAGAGAAAAGCACTCGCATTAGATTAACATTTCAACTCGGCACAGGCGTGAGGTTTCTTTCTTTTTCTAAAAAATTCTAGTTTCATCTGTGATTTATTACCATTGGCTAATTGTGATTTTAACCTTGTTAACTTCTTTCGCTGTCAACCATTTGTTGAAAATTAATTTCTATATAATGAACAGTTATTCAACATGTTAAATGAATCAGAAACACGCAGCTGCGTCTGTCCACATCGCTTACAGCGCTAGAACCCAGATCTGCGTCTGCGTGTCCGGTGCGTCTCCATCTGATCAACGGTGACGGAGCGCAGACCTCGCCCGCTTCTCTTTCAACACACAGCGGCCTGATTTCCTCTCCCGCCACAGATAGAGATCATGTCTTTCTAGCACATACAAAACAGGTCATTTACATGACAAGAGACCTTTTTACACTCCTGAGGGGCCGGGGGAGGGCGGCGGGGGAGACCACTACACACAGGAAACAAAACAAGAGGGGAAAAAAGACAAAACAAAAGGAAAAGCTTTTACTGTGATGGCCGGAGAAGAAAGCGCTTTAATGCGGGCCGGCGTAGTGCTGGAAATTAAGGGATTTCAGCATCTGTCTGTGGAGTGTTTGTGGAATAACCCCACACACCCCACGTGCTTTTGTTACTGTGAGCACATCATTCACCAGCATTCATTTCTGAACTGACAAAAAGGAACAAAAATTTTTACAAAAAATAGCCTCATTACCCGAAATGGAGCAGATCATTTGTGTATGTGTGTGTGTGTAGCTGTATTGTGCACAGTACAGCAGCAACTGATGTCCAAATATATACTGAGAATATTGACAATATGATTGATTGACAGTATGAAGAACAGTGATTGTTAAAGTCATGTGATGCGCATTGTGAGTGTGTGTCAGTGCATTAGTATGTGTGTTGTGTCTGTGAGTGTATGAGTGTGTTGTGTGTCCATGTATCATGTTAATGGTTAATGGAAATATGAAATATCTATCAAAAGTGGCACATGTGTGTTAAACTAGGTTTTTCAAATAATCTCTGACATCCTCACTGACCTGAAATATTTCATTCTTTCTGTTTCCTTCTTTTATTTTCACAGTCCTCATCTCAGATTCAACAATCTCACCCTCATCTCCACTCACGGCCTTCCAGATCACTGCACTCCTGACATGAGATTTCTGACTACGAGGTGAGAGATGCATTACAGATGAGAGAGAGAGAGAGAGACAAAGAGAGAGAGAGAGAGAGAGAGAGAGAGAGAGAGAGACAGAGAGAGAGAGAGAGACAGAGAGAGAGAGAGACAGAAAGAGAGAGAGACAGAGAGAGAGAGAGAGAGAGACAGAGAGAGAGAGAGAGAGAGAGAGAGAGAGAGAGAGAGAGAGAGAGAGAGAGAGAGAGAGAGAGATTTGCAGTGCTGCTCAGAGAAATCTTTAACTCTATGAGCTCTCTGTCAAGCGTTTTATTTCCTTCTGTCACATAAAGATGTAAAATTTGAAAAAGTGTCACCATCCACTTTCCTTGCATGGAAAACTGAAGTTAAGGCATCTTTTATCTTTCCTGGATGAAAAGAGAATAATCTAATGTTCTATATTAGTATATTACATCTGTTAGTGATTCCTGGCACATTTAATCCAGTCCTCTGATCCAAACCACTTTTACACCATAAAACATCAGACCCTTCACATGCATCTGAGTTCAGACATATACTTTATTACAGGTCCATTTTCACCCACCTGCCTCAATTCTACCCCCAGTTTCTCCTTGAAGTTTGTTCTGTTCAGGTTCAGATCTAGGATCTGTTTTTCTACAGTCACTGCTACAGCGATCAGGATCGCGCCCGACTGTCTTTCCGCTCATGGATCAGAGTTGTGACGGACAAGATAAAGGCCATCGACCGGCAGGCCAAACACGTAGAGCTGATGAGTAAATACAGAGTAAAATACGACTATCTGATCCTCTGCACCGGCCTTCAGTATCAGGTCACATACACCGTTTTACATTGTGGAAAAATATGCTGAAGTTTCGCACGTTTTTTTAAAATTATGATTCTTCTGTATCTATGTATCATAAACATTACAGATGCCCAGTCTTACCAGTAACCAGAATCCACATCAGCCCGTCCCATCCAACCTTTTCTCCCTCAATGACCACCACAACTGTGCAAGTGTCCATCGCTGGCTCATCGACAACTTTCTGGACCAGACAGGTGTTTTTACTACACAGAACAGACTTCATTCTGGATGACTGTAACACAACAAACCTCTCCTTTTATCTCATTTACCAAACCACTGTTACTCTGAAGCTGTCACAGCATAACAAGTAGCTCATTACAGCCAGTGAAACCTCCATCTATTTACAGAGAAAATTAATATTAGCAGGGTGAGCTAAGAATGAATCCGCCGGGTAAAGATGAGCCTCGGCTCGGTCTGATTAAGCCTATTATGTTTAGTAATTACAGCCTCTTTAATAATCCGGCCAGTAGAGCGATTATGAGCGAATGCTAATTGTACCGTCTGCACATGAAAGATATCTGTTTAGTGACATGAGAATTTGTATTGGGGTAAGTCAGAGAGACATCACCAGATCCAGCTGTAGAATACAGTGACAACACAAATTACGTGATGATTGTTTGGGCAGAAATTCTGTGAAGGTTTAGAAAGAAAAGTGTTGAGTGAGTTCAGCACCATGGACAGAGTTATCTTCAGTACCAGTCAAACGTTTAGACACCAAATGTAAATATCTTTTCATCTGAAGGCGTATATTTCAGTGTTGGAAATGACTTTTGTAGACAAAAAAAAAGTATTTCTTTAATTGGAAAACTAAAGTTTTATTTTTAAAAAAATATTTTTGAAATGGATTACTTGGATCAAATAAAGTATAAGAGTCCAGCATAGACAGACAATTCTTCAGTGTTGTTTAAAAAAAGAAACTGGATGATAAAATGTCAAGAGTATGATTTTACAAATTCTGGATAAAGGGTTTGAAGATGGTCAAATATAACATAGTGTTCATTTATTTTAAAAGCTTTTAGTCACAATTTAATTCCCACATTTACAATTGTGAGTTTATGAGTTTGTGTATCTACTATTGTAAGTTGCATTGCACATTGATGTCTTGTCATGTTGCTGTATACTGCTTTTTATGTGCTCATCTGTAGATTAGGATTGTGTAAGTGTGTGTGTGTTACGTGAGCTCTGCCTGATTAGTTTTCATCCTTGAGAGTCTTAATATAAACATCAAAGCTCTTCCTACACAACAGATCTCTATTAGATCAGTCCAGCGCTGTTAAGAGGGTTGTAAAAGAACATCCAAAGCATCTCTTCTTTCCTTCAGTATCCGTGGCTCTTTCTCCTCTCGTGTCTAATGGGACCTTCTCTGGGTTGCTAAGTGACCCTTCTCAGTTTCATGATATTATCTCTGTAAAAGACCCTAATAAATTGCTTCCCTCCTCGTGTGGATCCTAATGGCCTTACGTTTATTTTGTTATTAAGTCAAACTGCTTTTTATTGGGCGGAACATAACTCGATTCGTTGTCATTGGTTTGGATGTACTAAAGATGCTGTGTATGTAGCGGTTTTGTGTCTGCCTTTGGCATGGTGAGGGTTTTGTAAATGGTTTAAACTGAAACTGAACCTCTGTGTGTGTCTACAGGTGATGCTGTGGTTTATGGAAGCACCATAGACGTCTACACATGTGTGGAGATGCTCGTGCATCTGGGTGTCAGTGGCGGCCGTATTCATCTAGTCCATCCACCTGATAACACCCCATCACACTGTTTTCATGACAGTGAAGTGGAGCTCACAGTCAAACAAGCTCTGGAGAAAGAGAAAGTCCACGTTTATCACAACTGTCTATTGGCCCAAATTAATGACGGACAGCATCCAGATCCAATAACATGTGTGTCCTTCAGCACAGATGGCCCGCCTCTGCGACTGGAGTGTGTGGTGAGTGTCATCAAACTAAACATCCTTATGATCACTGCAAAAATACATTTCTTCCTTAGTATGTTAGTCTTGTTTTGAAGTACAAATATTTTAAAATGACCTCAGATATTATGTTTTTTTTTTAACTTTTTTACTTTTTTATTTTTAATTTTCATTTTGTTGATCAAGAACATGCATCTTCATTTAAGTGTTTTTAGATATTTGCATTGAAAAACAAGACAAAAATGCATGTTTTGCAGTAATATAACTACTTCAACATAAATCCATCAAATCTCATTGATTAAAATTTCTCAGAACACACAGCAGAGATGTGGAATAACTCTGTGTTTTTACAGGTGTTTTTTAACTTCTCTAATAAAACCGTTGACCATGATGCCTTTGCCGCTATCAATGACGCCTGTTTAGTGTTTGATGGTCGTCTGGTCATTGATCGCACCTTCCGTACCAATGATCCCTCCATATGTGCCGCCGGACCCTTAACCAAATACTCTCGCCGTTACCATGCCGACCAGTGGACCGGCGAACGCTTTAATTCCAAGGAAGTGGGACAGAGTTTGGCGTGTGTTCTACTTCCTTTATTCGACCCGACTGTGGAGTGTCCTGTGAGGCCAACACCTGACCAGAACCACCTAATTCCAATCTACAGTCAAGCCAAGACACAAGGTCTCCAAATCTATTCCAATCCTATTCACTTACATTATTGTATATAAAGTTTATATTCTAAAATGGGGAAAAATCTAAACAACAGTTAGTGTTTTAAACTTTTGACTGGCACTGTAGAAGAAACAAGAATATTGTGTGTGTTGCATCACTCAGAATCCCCCTCTTGTCTAATTCTGACTGACAGCAAACTATTGACAGTAAATCTACATAATCTAATTATGGTTTAAGTGATTGTAACAGAATGGACCATCTGTTACACAGAAAGAATGTGTCTGAAACAGCTTTATGTGGTTTTCCAGTGAAAGATTATTCATTTACTGTTTGCAAATACAATAGTTATAAGTATACCTTTGTTCATTCTTGCATTCACAGGTGGACGGTTACCAGGCAGCTACAACTACCTCAATATCACAAAACCCACTCCCAGCAACGCTAATGCAACATTAGATCAACATGTAAGTGTTCATTCATTCAGTCAACACTGATAATGTCTTCCTTTAACCACAAAACTTTGATTTGGTTCTGCAGGGGTGTGATATTGTAACAGGCCGAACAGAAACGGGGAACTACTTTCACCTGCGTCTCAACCAGCATGACGTCGTGGAAAACATCACCTGCCTTTCCAAAAATCAGCTACCGGTCTCTAACCTCCAGTGTCTGTACGGCAAACAGCAGCTGCTGCTGAATAACCTCCGCTCACGCTACAATCAGGGTTTAATCCATGACATGTACAGGTTCAAAGACTGATTCATTTTCCTATTACTCACAGTTAATGCATTTACCCTTTAAACACACAGGAGTGAAACCAGACTAGATACAGAGACCAGAAGTTTTTTATTATAAAACCTGTCCAGTTTAATATGTAAACCAAGAGATTATATTCTGTTCATCAACAGAAAGATGTTTTGCAATATTTAATGACTTCTTTCTTTAAGCAAAATATAAATCAGGTTCAATACAATATAAAACCCGCTTTGTGCACCAAACAGCTACAAGCGTTGAATTTATACGCAGGATTATTTATGACACTCCAAATCAGATCAGTTGTCATCTGATCATGAAGATCTGTTTCTGACAGCTTGACCTCTGAACCCCGCTGACCCTTCACCGTCACAATCATTGTTCTGCGTTACTAATCTGTTTATGCAGGTGTGCGATCCGCTTTGCCACAGCACCGCTACACAATAGTTAAGCCACCCAGCAGCTCTTATTAAAACAGGATTCTTCACCGCTCTTTTGTCATGACCCTGAATGTGACCGGCACTCAGTGTCATTACAGAGAAGAGCTGAACATCCACAACTATAAAGATAATTGATTGACCGTGCCGCTGTATGGACAATATTAGACGTGCGTGTCGAGTCCAGAGAGACCTGAAATCTAAACTAAAGTTTCATTTACTTTGTCTAAATCATAAAGGTTCAGTTTATACAGTTTCCTAAAGTCATACTATACTGAAGAAGAGACATGTATTTTTATGTAGCAACAAATATAACATTGTTTTTGGTGAACCTTTCTTCGCCAAAACAATTCAGGATATTGCAATATCTATTAAAATGTTTTTAAAAATATAAATCAATAATGCTATTAGTCAGATTTACTACTATTTTACTAATTATCACTGTTTTGATTATCAAGTTATTGTCAATAGTGGTATATTGTAACACCCCTTGAAATGTAAAGATGTATTTCTGGATGTTTGAAGATTTTGGTGAATCGTTTCTGAATTGTTTCACCATTTTTCCAGTTATTTCAGAGAGAGTTGGTGTTTGGCTCTTTATCACGACCGCTTCACTGACTTTGAGCAAGAAGTTCGCCAGATCATGGATTCAGCCAAAGTAGAGGTCAGCTTTGCTTTTATCTTTTTAAAATCACTTTTTTTATTTTTTCTTGCATTGATCATATAACGCGTGTCATCCGTCAGTGTGATAATGGTTTGGTGTCAATCGAAGAGTTTCTTCAGAAGATGTTGGAGGATAAAGCAGAGACAGGCCATCTGATGAATCTCCGTGAGACGTTTCAGAAAAGCCAGACTTGTTCTGTGCTAAAGAAGACCGTTCTGGATTATCTGAAGTATAACAGATATCATCTCACCATGTACGCCGGCGGGACTGTTGTAACGATGATAACATCATATTTAGCAGTAATAAATCACTTCTTTATCTGTAATTTCCTTCAGTTATACATTTACTACACCATATGGTTTGGGGGTGGGGCAACTCCAGGAATAAATAAAGCAAGTTAATGCTTTTGTTTCATGCAAATCTTTGCTGTGTGTTGAGTGACATTTCATTAAATATATCTGCCTCTCGTCTGTTGAATACTTCATGTCTGTGCTAAGCAGTATTCAGTTGTATATTATGTAGAGATGTAGTGAGCGCAGCGTGTGTCATTGGTGTGGTGAGGCAGATAAGGGCAGAATGAGGGTAAATCTGAGGCAGGAGCAGCTGTATGATAATGAAGGTGAGGCAGAAAATCACAGACGCACAATCCAGCATCATATAACACTCATGTGTTTTACTACATTACTGTAGTTCTGTTGGACAGAAATGCAGATCAGCTGATAATAATAATAATGATGATGATAATAAATATTATTATTATTATTTTGGGCTGGGGCTATTTAACCTGTGGCTGTGTTAGTTTGTTTGGTTATACATTAAAATAGGCATTAAAATATAAAACGAATCTATCCACATGGGCACCATTTCCAGATACAGAAAATGTTGAATAATATTGTTTATATTAATTTATATTACTTTATTTGGTATTTATATTTCATTATATGATCTTTTTTTAGGTTTTTGTATGAATGAATTTCATCTAACGCGCATTAGGTGCAACAAATGTGTTTGTCTAAGTAGTAGAAACCACATTGTTTATTCATTCACAGCATAATTTCTGTTGTTTTCTTTCTGTATTTTAAAATAAAAAGCCACAAGCTAAAACTATTTATAAATGTCCATACTGACAGACGTGTGTCTAAATCATCAACTATAAAGCCACCGCACGGATTATTCAGAGGGAGATTATGAGAAATTCCAGTATGACGAGACTGTTGCAATGGAATGACATCACCACATATGAGCACAACAATGATGGCACGGCCACAGACTGATGGCGTTAAAGATGCGGTTTGAACAGAAGGATGCTCGGCGGATGCTGCGCTTTGTCCGCGCACGCGTCTGTCTCCTCAGCCTGCACAAGCGTGTCTTTTGTAATGCAAACGAGAGGAGCCTCTCTGTATGAATTATGTATGCACGCAATGAGTGATTAATACGTCCAGCATTCAACTGTCGCGCGCGCACTAAGCCTGTAGGCGTCTGATTTATACAATCAATTAGTTTGGAGACAAATTGCGCACGCAACTCGCAAACAGTTATGTTGAAATCACGCTCGGCTGCTTTAAAAACTGCACAAACGACACGTATCGCGACTTCTTTGTTGCCATTTTCATTTCAAATTCTGATGGTCGGAGAGTAAAGAAGCCCCTTTCGGATGCTGACAAAGGCAGGGCACGTGTGCATTGATAGGACGCATCAGAGCGTGAAAAGAGGAGGAACCAGCGTGTGCCCAAAGCGTCCTAATATAATAAAGCTCAGGTACATCTGCTGAGCAATCTGCAAATCCCCCCTCGCTACATTTCCAGAGCAGACCCTCCCATCTCCAAATCCATAGGGATCCCAACTCCATCTGATTGGACGAGGCGGCAAGGGGCGAGAACAATGTCATCATTTCAGCTTAAAAAGAGTGCTGCTATGTGTTTGTGATTGAAAGATCACCAAACGCATCCAAATATAGCACCGAGCGTGCCTCTGATCCGAGCTCATCTAAAGTGCCTTTCACTTGGCGAGGATGCCTAGAGGATTTTTAGTGAAGAGAAATAAAAGATCCATACCTGTTTCGTACCGGGTCCGTTCGGAAGAGGATGAACAGGCAGCAGCGTTTCCAGCCGCGCAGGATGCGAGCGCGCCGCGAACGCACAGTCCGGCATCTCCGCGCACGGATTCAGGCGCTCTGAGCTTCACGCAGGAAGCCAAACCGGTGCAGTTCGGCAACCCGGAGACGGTGTACAGATCCATCTACAGCCCGACGCGTCCCGTGAGCAGAGAGCACGAGAGGGCGTGTTTGGAGAGGCGCTTCAATCTGGGCTCACCCATTTCCGCGGAATCGTTCCCAGCTGCGCCCAACGGCTCGGATCAGGTCCCGTTCGCTCCCGTGGATCTTAAAATCGGCACCAGCAACAGCAACCGAACTGGTACCAGCAACCCGGTCCCGATAACCACCAAAAGACCCTCGTCGGATAACGAGCGCAAAGGCAAACCGGCATCCAAAAAAGCCAAAGCCATGAGGAAACTGCAGTTTGAAGACGAGATGACCACCTCTCCGGTGCTGGGCTTGAAAATCAAAGAGGGTCCGGTGGAGCAAAAGCCCAGATCTCAGTCGACAGCCGGCGACAAGCCGCTGGGCGAGTTTATCTGTCAGTTGTGCAGAGAGGCGTACGCCGATCCCTTCTCTTTGGCTCAGCACAAATGCTCCAGGATTGTCCGAGTCGAGTACAGGTGCCCCGAATGCGACAAGCTCTTCAGCTGCCCGGCCAATCTGGCGTCACACCGGCGCTGGCACAAACCCAAACCGCAAAACCCGGAGAACAATAAGGCGCCCGCGTCCGACAAAAGCGAGGACGCGAAGGAGACGTCCAGCGACAGGGACACTCCCAGCCCCGGACTTTCCGAATCCGGCTCCGAGGACGGCCTTTACGATTGCCAGCACTGTGGGAAGAAGTTCAAACGGCAGGCGTACTTGAAAAAGCACGTGCTGGCCCATCACGGCGTTCACGATGGCTTTCCAGCAGCCGACAAAAGCCAAAGCCAGGTACCTTTGAACCTGAGCGCGTCCGAGTGCCACCTGTGCCCGGTGTGCGGTGAGAACTTCCCGAGCAGAGCCAACCAGGAGAGACACATCCGCCTGCATCACTCCGCGCAGGTGTATCCGTGCAAATACTGCCCGGCCATGTTCTACAGCTCACCTGGACTAACGAGACACATCAACAAGTGTCATCCATCAGAAAACAGACAGGTGATTCTGCTGCAGATGCCCGTGCGTCCAGCCTGCTGAAAACTGTGCCTTAACGCGCAACGAGTGACTGTTAAACCAGAGGATCCTGCTATTTATTTTCACATGTGTAAGGTAGTTTATCTGGAGGTTCGACAGCTTAGACTGTTCCATTATTTTTCTAGGATCTCCGCACAAGTGCTTTTAGCTTTTAGACCTAAGAGAGTCCTAGAACATGCCTTGAATTCACAGGCTGTACGTGTATTTTCATCCCTTTCTAGCTTTAATAGAGCTTGTGAATCTGTGGGAATTTGACTGTAGCTTTTCAAACGACAAACAGGGCTTTTGTCCCTTTAGTGTAGCCAGAAATGCCTTGAATTAGACATGCTGTAAAACTGCCTTAATCATGTACATGTTGGAGGGGTTGCTTATCATAATTTTTATATTATTATTATTATTATTGCGTGTATATGTTTGTGATTATTTATCTTATCTTATTATTTATTTATTTCAAATATTTTATTTAAATTATTCGTTTGCCTAATTGATTCGTGATTGATTTTCAATTTGTCTCGACGGCCAAATGTTTCATTTATTGATTTGAAGATCAAGTGTTTGTCGATGCGAAGAGCACCGAAATTCTGGAATTCACTTTGCATTAGGTACAATCGTTTATTAATTTATTCTTTATGTTTTCAGCGCTTGTGTGTTTCTGCAGTTCTGCTATTTGTCCAAAAATACTTATAATAATAATAATAATAAAAAACAGTCCAAAAATGGGATCCACTTGTGATGTGAAATTCCAGCAGTTCAGAGAAATGTGTGTATGTTCTGTCATGTGGAAACCCAAAACACTGTGATGTCATAGAAATACATCATCAATACTGGATTCTGTACTGAGATACATCTGCACTTAAAATAAAACATGTCAATATACAAGAATGTGTTTGAAGAAGAGTCTTTATGTGACATTACCAGCATCTCTAAAACAAACACAACACAATGTTACTTTTAAGATAAAGACAATGATGCTCGTGTTTATTTGAACACAACAACCTTTATAGAGCTCAAACAAATGATTAATACTGATTAAAAAAAATAACTAAAGCAAATGTTATGCAAATGTTATTTTCACAACATTCATTAAATTCTCATACAGTTATTGCATATGACATTTTATAAAGTTATCTCATTTAAAAGAACATGGACTACTTGCCATTTTACAATTAAATGTAACTAAAAACAACACATTGAACAATTAAAATGAAGTTATAGTTAAATATTAACATGTGTATGGTATAAATCTCTTCACATCCAGGAGTCTATCAGGATAAAACTAAAGTCTTGGGGTTGGTTGAGGGTCTTCGGATTTATTTCATCAAAAGGACTGAAATGAAACACAGTCTAGTCCAGTATGAGAGAGCTTCTACAGCAGCACAGTAAAGAAAGAATTCACCATGGACACCAAATCCCACAATGCATCTCCTCAGATACACTGCTGTTATGCAGGCCTTCTCCCAAAGGCCATATAACACACACACGCGCGCACACACACACACACACACACACACACACACACACACACACACACACACACACACACACACACACACACACACACACACACACACACACACACACACACACACACACACACACACACACACACACACACACACACACACACACACAGACTGTTTCCACTCACTGAAGGAGAAAAACACAGAGACAGAGTGTGAAATGATGTACAATCATGCAGAAAATGTAAAACAAAGACAGAAACTTATTTTGTAGTGGAGACTGTGAAGTTAATTTCAGTGTTACACACAAGCAATCTAGTTGTGCATATGTAGATCTATATGAGTCTTTCCTGCATGTCAAATTCTTTTACATAGTAGTCTCTCAATTGATATACGCTCAATAAAACAGTGTGTTTAATAATAATAAAGAAAATTGGAAACATGAACTTTTAGATTAAGTGTAACATGTCAACACATCTTAACTTTTAATTACATTTTGTGTACATTCCATCAGTGTATTTTATTTCAGAATGTAAAGGGAGAGAGAGAGAGAGAGAGAGAGAGAGAGAGAGAGAGAGAGAGAGAGAGAGAGAGAGAGAGAGAGAGAGAGAGAAAGACAGAGAGAGAGAGAGAGGGAGAGAGAGAGAGGGACAGAGAGAGAGACAGAGAGAGAGAGGGACAGAGAGAGAGAGAGACAGAGAGAGAGAGAGAGACCCAGACTCTCTCTGTGTGAGTGACAGGTGGAGAGCAGCTGTAGAGCGGGCTGTGAAGATAACAGTAGATAAAGCCTTTTCACACACACACAAATGTATGCACACACACGCACACACACATATGCACGCTCACACATCAGTGTTAGTTTAGCATCATTGCGTTAGTTGATGTTGACATCACCCGTTTCTCTGAATGATCAGCCACTGATCACAATGTGTGTCCTCATGGTTTAACTGGACATATTTCAACTGGTCTCCATTATCTGAGGTCTGATCTAAGGAGCAGGTGCATACTGGGAGAGAGAGAGAGAGAAAGAGAGAGAACAATAATACCATGATTTCTCAGTACAACAAACAGAAGGTGTTTTACTTTGTAAATGAAAGTACAATGTTTTTCAAAAATTCTCTCACAATTTTATGTAGTTTCACAAAATCTCCACAGAAACTGATATGAAAAGACGTTTTTCAGTATCTTAGTACAAACTCAACTAGTTCTCATTAGATTAAGATCAGAAAGACCTGATCTGAGTTCTGCTCTTTACAATCAACTGACATTTTATTTCTCTAAGAATAGAAACATCATTTGAGATGTTCACATTTACAGTTCTTAGTGACGTATCCCCAGCTATGAAAGAGTAAATTCTGAGTCTTTGTGCTGTTAAACGTGTTATGAACATAATGAGACATCATCAAAACAAATCTCTCTCTTTATACCGTCTCGCGTCACGTGAGTACACACGCGTCTTTAGAGGTTGCAGGACACCTGCCTGTCGCAGGTCACAGTGTTTTGTTTGTGATTCTCTCCGCCTGCTGTCTTTACTCAGAAGTCAACAATGTTGGAGCGGCGCGTGGCGGCTCTTATCGGCCCTGAGCTCAGACAATGAGAGTGAAAGTAAACACTTGCACTGTAAGACCCGCAACAAAGCACACAAACCTCAAGGCATTTTCCAGTATGGCAGGTGTTTCAGTAGTGAACTAACACACACAGAGTCAACAAAACACAACATACCGTATGGAACACACACACTTAAAGTTAGCGTGCATGCTTTCTCTAGGCATAATATGGACAACCTTACCATGAAAAAATCATCATACTGATAGTTCAGATGGTTTTAATCCTCATGTGAGGTCTCTCTCAAAGTGTTTAAAGCATTTCTTTATGTTTAAATCATGATTTTTCATTGTCAGATAAAGTGAATTGTCACATTCATAACAGTTCATATTCCTCATAAATGTAATTAAAATAACCATTTGATGTTCTTTGAAGAGTCATCTCTTCTTCATTTGTTGGGTATTATTGCAAAATTAATGTGTATAGCAAAGCTTAGATCATTTGGTGAAATGTTCTCATGTGTCCAGGAGAAATATCAGAGATATTAAATATTTGTGAAATTCTTCAACATGTAAATCAGTGAAACGTGTGTGTGTGTTAAGTGTTGGCCGGTTTGGAGTGTCAGTTAAATGTGGCACATGTCTATTGTGTTTGGGGACGTCGGACCCTCGGCACAGTTCAGCAGGAGGTTTGCAGACGCCTTTCAGAGTGGGGGGAGACACAGCTGATCCACACAAAAGACCAAGACCTCCTGTTCACAAGCAGCACACAATACCCCGACCCTAATGCTTGTAAATCTATTCACTGATCAGATGCGCGGCAGCACGCCGCTCTCAACCTAAAGAGAGAGAGAGAGAATAAGCAAAGACTTGCAAAGGTTCACAAATTCAATCATTCATTCAGAAACAGTTTTATGTTTTTTATCATCTCCATTTGATTTCTCTTGTAAACCTGATCACCATGATGCTGGGTGTCAATCTGTAGGTCCTACAATTCAAAAGAACAGTTTACAAAACCATCTTCAAGTTATTCTGTACTTGTGCTCAGATCTCATCAGTATCAGCAACAGTAAAAGTTCATTTCTTCTGTTGGTGACACTGGTTTCAGTAACATAAACTTTGGAAACTATGGTTACCATGATAAATAGTTGCATGTAAGTGACCATCATAAGCACTAGAACTGAGGACAGAAGCGCGCGCACACACACACACGCACGCGCACACACACACACACACACACACACAGCTGTGTCCCTGAGCAGTATTTGGGTTGATAAAAGGTCAATGGTGGGCGGGGCTGCGCTTCAGGGAGCAGGACCAAAATTATGCAAATGAGCCTGGCTCTCCTGGTCACTGTCAGACAGCTGATTGGGCCAGACGTCTGCGCACACACATACTGATGACATCACCTCTGTGTGTTCTGTATGTGTATGTGTATTTAATCACATGCAACATAACATTACTGGAAAGCTGTGTTTGTAATCCAGCTCTGGTCTGAGGATCAGATTGCTCACAAACATCATCTAAAGTTTAGTAAATGTGAGAAAAGATCCAAAGGGACATATTCTCTTTCTAGGGTAAAAATAATTCATAAATAATATTAATGATAACATTCTTAAATAAGATGCTTTACAATGCCAAAGGAGGACCGTTTTTGTCTGTTTGGTTCCACAAAGAATCCTTCACATCTAGGTTCTTTTTAGACTACGAACAAGTAGAAAGAAAGTTCTTTGGGGAACTAATAATGGTTCTTCATATGGCATCACTGTGAGGAACCTTTTAAAGCACCTTTATTTTAAATGTGTAATACTGATTAGTGTGGTCTTTAATTTGATCTTTAGCTCAGTTTAATACAATAAAAGTTCTAAGAGTTTTATATAATAAGAGTTCTTCTGTACATAAATAAAATACAATTTAAATTTTCTTCTTGGGTTGTGTATAAAGCTGTGGTCATTACAGTTAGTTTAATAAATAACAACAAAGTCTGTTTTTCAATATCAGTCCTTTAACCCTGTTGAACTGTAACCGTTGTCTGTCTAACCCAACAGTCTCTTTTAAAAATAAATGAAACAAAATGTTAAATGCTCTCTCATTTGGATAAAATCATCTGATAAATGAATACATGTAAATGTAAAGTAAATACCTTTTTTATAAAAGTCTTCTCTCTGAATCTCATCCTGATCTCACATGAACAGCATGCAGAGCTGCAGGGTACAGAGCGTGTGTGCGTGTTCTCCAGGGCTTTCTGTCTGGTCTCTGGGCCTGCATCTATTCTGGGTCGGGCTTGTGCTTGTGTTGCCAGGGCTGGGAGCTGGTGCCCGGGCGCGGGGCGGGTGACAGAACGATGAGAGGCCGTCTGGCACACAGGGAGTCGAGCCGTGGGAGTGAGCTGGCACGTGCCGCAGCAGCAGGGCCCGACAGAACCGTGACAAATCGCTGAAAGGACCCGATTGAAGCGCGCAACACTGTGCACCTGAGACTGCTGTCAGGAGTCCTAACACACACACACAGATACACACACGTCAGAATTCCAGCATCTCAAATACACGCTACAAACATACAGACTATTCATAATCAAACATCTAGTCTGAAACTTTCTGCTCTTTCAAGAGACTTTTAACATTTCTTAGGAAGACTATACAATTAATAAAATATAGAGCTGTGCAATTCCAGCATTATGGATGTGAAAGCCCTGTTGAGAGAGTCCAGACATTAGGAAAATATCTGTCTATACACGAGTTTCTATTTAAAAAAGTGAAAATATACGTGTTATGGATGTGACACAAAAGAACACGTTTTTGATGAAAAAAAGGATTTCTGTGAATTAAAATACACAAACCAGAAGCAATAATACCCAACAGAGATGACTCTTCAAAGAACATCAAATAGTTCATTTATGAGGAATATGAACTGTTATGAATGTGACAATTCTGAAAAACAATTCAGCACTTTATCTGACTATGAAAAATCATGAATTAAACAGAAACAAATGCTTTAAAAAGAGAGACCTCACAAGAGGATTTAAACCATCTGAACTATCAGTATGATGAAAACCTTTTTCATGGTAAGCTTGACATTTGCATGGAATTGTCCAGCGATAAACCAAATGTAGATTGTAAGTCTCTTATCAGCGTGTCTGAGCAAAAACTGTGTCGACACAAACCACACGGTCTCCTGAACAGATATCCAAACAAAGCTTTCTTCTTTATTAGTTTAAGAAGCAGAACAGAGTATCTGTCGTACTCTCACAGGTTCAGGATGGACCTAAAGCAATTTCATTACAAATATGTGCTGTTCTGTTGGGACCGGGGATGTGTATCACCATCCACGCTGCCATAGCAACAAGGAGGATGTCACAAGAGGTCATTTCCTGAGTACGGCAGTATTCAGCACAGAATACATTGTGAGCAGCGCTAAAAGGGCTCTCACAGTCATAAATGTTCATTTGTTGATTGTGTTTTTGTTTTCATTATTATATATTTATTTATGTACTTGCAGCAGAACAAATGGAAAACAACATCAGAGCTCTGTGAGGAGAAAGTATATTGTTCATAAAGTGTTTTGTTTACAGCTACATTTGCAACGTCTTATTGAATTGTGGAATTAAGAATAAAAAGAAACAAAAACTCTTATAATGTACTATATCATACAGATCGAGAGGAAAATAACACATAAGTGAAATAACATAAGTAAATTTGACAAAACTAATCCAAAATCAATGTGATCAATTATATGATAAATGAAAATTTGCAGTGAAATCTATCATATAATTATCATTTACAGTAATGAATACACATTACATGTTTTCATCATTTTTATGGCTGTAACTTTGATATTCCAATTCTCCTAATCAGATTTTTAGTCTGGATTTCATATATTCAATAATTAAAATCAAAACATATTAATTGTCTAATAAAAGAAACTAATAAGTTGGCACATAACAGTTTATATATATATATATAAATACAGTATATACATATTTATGGACTAAACTGCTCTTAAAATTAGTTTGTTATTAATCTAGCCATTTAAAAGTATTGATTGCATTTCCAAAAATTCAAGTTCACAGCTCTTACCCTCATGTTTTTCCACCAAAAACCATGTTGAGAAAAGCCCATTTGGTATGAAAACACAACTACAGAAAAGCTAATTTCACTGGAGAAGGATGAAGATAACATGGGTAACATCCACATCTGATAACCCCCATCCAAACATCTGTTGATGTAACGGTACCATGGACAGCTCTTCAACACATTCAGCTGAAGAAAAGCCCTGCTCGCAATTCATTGTTCACTTCATATTGTTTGTCTTTTTCAGACGGATGACATAACGTTCACGGGGGTCACGAGGGGTCAGCAACGGTCTACACTGACATTCAATCTGTTCTAAAGTGGGAGTGTGTTGACCAGACACGAGACACAGGCGTGAATCAGAAGGGGAAAACGGAACAAGGTTGCGCTTTACACACCCATTGTAAACCTGTGATGGTTTATGAACGGTGATGTTTTGCGGCTATTGACTAACACAGTCTCTAATGTGCAGAATGAAGGAGGTCAGAGCTCTGAAATAAACACACAAACTCTCAACCGCAACAATGTGTTGAGCTCAAACGGCAACGGATCCCCGACCTCGGATGAGGTCAGATAATTAACCTCTACGGATCAAGCTGACCTTCCCCGGCGCTCCTCAAATGGGCCGAACTGAGTCCCGGTGGATAAAAACCTCCTTGACATTCAGCCAATCAGAGAATTCAAGCCTTAGTGAGAATCTTCCCTTCGAGTCATTAAAGCCGAGCTAAAAGACTTCAATTAACCTCATCAACTGCTAAAACGAAGACAACGTGTCCGCTGTCACGACAGAGCCGGATAATCAAATCTCATCTGCATTACTCCAAATTATAAATTACATTCTCATATGCATTTCAGGGTCAGTGAAGATCGGTTTACAGCTGGCTTGATTTTACTCTTTTTTTCTCTCTGGTAAATGAATTAGCTGCGAGTAATCGGGGAAAGACGCTTTGCGTACTTATCACTAAAACATGAAACCTCAATTCAATATGTACAGCATTACATCAGCAGCGCAAAGGTCACGGGTTTGATTCCCAGGAAACGAACATACTCCAAAAATATACAGTCAAATAAAAGACCCGATTAAAAGTTTGTCTCTTAGTAACTCCCGGCATTCCAGCGGGATGTAAGTTTGATCTCTGGCTCATTAACCGACATCATTGCAATGGGGTGCTTTCAGACTTCACCCGCAGAGAATTATTAAGACTGGATTTCTCTTTAGCGATGACATCAGCGGGCGGGGAGCGGCTCACGGTTGTGCGGCGTGCTGTGCTGGCGGGCACCGGTGCTTTCTAATTAACACAGAGACGAGCAAACGCTGTGCTGGCAGGTTAATTGAGCCTATGGGACATTCTCTTACAGTACGAGCTGATTCCATTTCCCAGAACAACGAAACGGTGACGAGCGTTTGCATCAGATGCTGCTCGAAGGAAAGGAAGCAGTTATTCCAGAGAGGAACTTTGACACCGTTTTCAACCTTATGAAAATAAACTACAGTAACAAAAGTTGAAAAGTAACCAAAAATGTACCATGGTATTACTATAGTAACCATTGATATTTGTAGTAAAATTACGGTAATACAAATGGTAACAAACATGATTACTAGAGTTTTACTATGATAAAACTATGGTTAATTTTCTTAAGCACCGATTCACTTGCTCACCTTTCCTAACAAAATCTAAAGTTTGTCTGATATTGATGAGCTGCAAAAGATGCACAAAATATCTGCACATGATTACATTTGTGCATTTGGCAGATTCTTTTATCCAAAGTGACTTGCATTGCATTATACATTTGATTTGCATGTTTGTTACCTGGAAATTGAACGCTTTACATTGCTCGCAATACTCTACAGGAACACATGTACATTATAAAAGTATCATAATAAGCAAATCATTTTTTGGAATCTCTGCATTGGAAGCTGTATAATTGTCGTGAGGCTAACACGTCACCTTTATTTCTATGTGAAGGTCGAGCGATGATGTCAGCTCATGTAGGGGTGTGTCTGTGATGTCAACAGTCAAGGCCTGTAGCTGAAAGCTCTTGGGAACGTCTCTGTCACCGCACCACATGCTCCCACGACGGCCCAACGCCTCTCCGAGCTTCAGCAGATGAGCACATACCCTTCTGCAGATGGTAAAACACACACACACACACACACATCAGTGATAGAGTCACTCATTAGACAACAAACGCCAGATTTTCACCGCTTCGGCCCTGGCACCGCAAACCCGTCTCGGTTTTCTCATTCCTGGGGCCTTCGTAAATAAATAACAACAACAAACAGCAACAAGAGTCTTTTTTTACCCAGCGGGGTTGGGTGTGACATATGGGAGCTCCTCGCGTTGGCCGCGTCGAGCGACATGGACACAGATGGCAGATCTCAATATGGCCTCCTCTCCGTCTCGCTCCGAAACCCCCCGTTCGCTGCATATTCAAATGAGACAACCACTAGCCTTTAACCGCGTTTCCAATTGTTGACTGCTGTCAAAGACTCAGATGGGTAAAACACAATAGTGAACAATTACACAAACAGTTTTCAGAGCGGTGTTGCGTTAAACGCCGGGGGAAAGGACTGGTTAACACACTTACAAGCAGAAACATTACATCACTTACACATGCTCACGCATTCACAGTATAACACACAAATACATTACCTACCAAATTATAAATGAGACCTCCTTTGTTTCTTCTAGACATTAATGAGATGAAGCGGAGAGCAAATGAAAACTTTTGTCTCATCTGTGTTTTAGATATTTCTCCTGTCATTAGAGTTTCTAAGAGATCTCAACCATGACACAAACTCAACACAACTGACATCAAAAGTCAACATTATTAAAAATTTCAATATGAACTCAAACATTTCTTATCAAATTTACCCAAATCCAGATTAATTTACCGCTACAATCTACATTCATTTACACTTCCATACTCTGCATTGATTTTAACAATTGACTCATTTTTCATTTCTCCTATAAAGTTGATACTTAAATGAAACACAACAAAGAACCTAAACCCCTTGAGCTATAAAAGAGAAACTTCTAATATGTTAAAATCTTTCTTTTCTATACTGAGAAGTCGTACTATGCGACTTCTTTATAAATTTGTTTTATGAGTTTTTAAGCAAGAATCGTCCTTTAAAATGTGTCTCTAAAGTTTGGTCGATTTACAGTACAAGTGTATTTTAATGAGCATCTCGTAAACAGATGGAGGTCATATCTCGCTTTCTCAAAATCCACTCCAGATCTCCACCTCCAGTGTATTAAACAATACGGCAGGCTTCTCTCTTCCATCTCTCCGCCCTCATCCCTCCTTCTTTCTTGGGATGGGGGTGGGGATTTGGAAAGAAAGAAAATGGACTTCTGTGTCAGCAGCAGCGTCTTTCTTCACCCTAATCCTCTCGCCCCAAGCCGCACGGTGCAGTGAAGCGCACGGTTACATGGCAACAATTAGGAGAGCCGAATCTCAGCACCTGGTCCTCCCCGAGATCTACAGCAGCTGACACACACACACACACACAGCCAGGTGGCACCTCTTCAATCACATTAACTGGACACTGTAGGGTTAATAATAAAGACGGTGGCCTCCTCCCTGATCTGCCCGTGTATTTCTTACAGTTCCACAGACAATGTGCTTTAAACTCAGTTAAAGGGCCGGATCCCCGCTCGCAACGCTGAGCTGAATATTTAAGAGCTCTTTTCAAGAGCAAAACAAAAAACGTTGTTGTATAGTACTATAGTACTAGTATGTTTAGCATCACTTCACTAAAATGTTTCTTATGATCATAAAAATCTTTTGATTTGAAGGCATTTGCTTATTGTTTGTAGACAAAAATATAATTGTGTGCATTGCGTTAAATTACAAATGGAGGACAAATAATGAAGATGAATCAGATTTTAGAATAGATGTAAACTCATTCAATACGGTTTAAAAAGCATCTCAGGTTGAGATCTCAAGAAACAGATGAAAAAAACTTTAGATGATTAATTCAAGATGATTAAATACAACAGTTTTAACTGATAGTGAAATTTCTTTAATCATAACAAAAGTGACAATTTTGTTACTTTATAATTTTGATGAGTTTGTTCTCTAGATTCACTGTTATGGGACTAAATGCATTTATTTTAACTATTATTCTAAAATGTAAGAAAAAACGAATTTTAAATAAAAAATAATCATGATACATGTCCAAACAAACATGCCATTAGGTTCAATGAAACGTGGCAATTCCAACAAACTCTTTTGTTATCTAACAGCCGATGGACGTTACAAACAAACCGTTTGTTTGTTTCTTGTTATTCTAATGAGATATGAGTGAACAGCCCTCATTATAATAACAATACATGTCGGTTTATATGCCAGGGTCGTGATCAATGTGAGCACAAATCACACAATCGACTTAAAGAGCCTCATCTTGATATCAGAAGGCCTGTTGCTTTCTAAATCACACAGCTGATGATGAGCGTGTAAACAAACATGTAGAAAACCTCTTCTGCATAATGATTCATTCAGACACACGTCAGGCTGATGATGTTGTGCAGAGAGATCTTTGGTTAATGGTTTACACAGGCTGTTTGCTCCATTACACTCATGATTCATGTTTCCACATGCATTTCTACACACACACATACAGAGGACGGGCCATTTAACACATCAAAGCTGCGAGCAGAAGAACAGAGAGATGAAGCTCTGCGTCACTTTAATCCTCTTTACGCAGCCATGTGTGGAGAGACAGACAGACAGACAGATTTCACAGAGTAAACACACTACACACACACACACACATCTCGAAAGCTTTTATATAAAGAGGCCTAATGCATCTAATAATGATTAATCATTGCAAACGTTTGTTTCGTTTCATACTGTTTCCGGCAGAAATAACTTCATGGAGTCTCACCCTTAAGATTCAGTCGTCATCATCTGTCCATCATCATGTCACTTCATGTCCCTGTCAAACACAAACAAGAGAATAGATCCAGTCGGTTATTAATCGCAGAATAAATCCTGACAGGATCATCTAAACCAAAGACACAAACTTCAAATGAGACACAAATAAAATTTTCATCATACTGATAGTTCAGATGGTTTAAATCCTCATGTGAGGTCTCTCTTAAAGTTTTTAAAGCATTATGTTTATGTCATGATTTTCATGATAAAGTGCTGTTTTCAGAATTATCACAATCATAACAGTCCATATTCCTCATAAATGAACACATAAAAATTATAATAACTATTTGATGTTCTTTTAAGAGTCATCTCTTCTTCATTTGTTGGGTATTATTACTTCTGATTTGTGTGTTTTAATTCACAAAAATCCTACAAAGTATGTTGTTCTTTTTTGTCACATTCATAACACATATATATATTTACATTTTCTAAACAGAAACTTGTGTATAGACTAATATTTTTCAGATATTTTTTAATCAATATACTGGTAATAAATACATTCTGTGAGACGTTTCGACTGAAAATGTCACGTCCATAACGCTGGAATTGTCCACTGGAATTATGATGAGAATAATAATTACAAAAAATTAGTTTTGATTTCTGATAAATAAAAGGCCTTCAGTCAAGAAAACCTTCAGCATGATGGTTACAACCACAATCTCCACAAGAGCCTCCAACCTTCATCCATTCACAGTTCTGTTCTGAGATCAGCTGTGCTGAAGGTCTCGATGGACAAAAAGACAATTCCTTTAAACTGGAAGGAAATGGTCAAGAAGAACTGATCAAGAGATTATGTCATTGACATGTCATAGTGAAAGGAACAGAAAGAGAAAATGATTGATAATAGTTCAGAAGAAGACCACAGACCTTCCACAAACATCTACATCTAAAACCACACAAACTTGGAAGGTTTAACGTGATAAAAGCTTTGAAATTTGACAAAAAATAAAGTGCTATAATTCATACAATAAAAGTGTATGGAGACTGAAGTCAGTCACTAACTGCTTAAAGCAAAACTGAAACGAAAACTTTGTGCTCAATTCAAACATGATGACATCTGCTCGTCTCGTAATTAATTGTAATGTATATTTTATATTTCATCACAAGACACATAAAAAACAATGATGTTTTAAGTTATCTGCATGTCACCATATTTAATTTGATGGGTTTGTCAATTTTGCTTGACATTATTACCGCATTTATTTATTGTTATTTGGATTGCTTTAATGACGGATGTCTTTACTCTTTGGAACATTTTGAGTCCTATATATGAAAACAACATGATGGCATTTTAATATAAAATTACTCGTTTATAAAGAAAGAAAGAAAGAAAGTCATATACATCTGGGCTGGCGTGAGTCGATTATTTTTAAACGAACTATTACTTTACGAGTGAGAATACTTCTTTGGAGTCCACTGTACTATAGTAAACACCGATCTGTCCTTTTTAAGGACACTACAGAAAACTAAAACAATGTAAAAGAAAGTGATATAAAGCAGACATCCAAACACAGCTCTCCCAGGCTTTGTGCTGATTAAAAACCACTGGAGTAAAATCTTCTCCTTCACTGAAGCAGCGACGGCCAACAACGATTCCATTTCACATGGCTGTGATTTTCATTTCACAGACAGAGAGAGAGAATCCCAGAGCTGCGCTGTCGGTGACGGCTCTGACAGACACATGCGAATCATCAGGGGATTCCTGCGGCTCAAGGTGCCAGAGAGACGGAGCCACACGGCAGCACCTGATGGAGGCAGCTGGCTTCAGCACAGACATGTCCACACATGTCATTCCAACATGCTTCACGGACACGCTGTTCCTGACAGCAAACACACACGGGCCACACAAATCAACACACACACACACATATGGAGTGTTTTTGTCACATTGTATTGCAGGATTTCCTTGACATTCAGAGACGGGGTCGTGTCAATTAAGGAATTAAGTGAGCTAATTAGTGTTCATAGATCATAGTTTAGTGTCATTTACTTGTTCTACTGTTAATGAAAAACACATGAATCACGTCAGATGAAAGTATTTAGACAATGAACGAGGCAACAATAAAAATGGAAAAAGATTCCTGTTGTTTTCGAAAAGCAAAAATGGAAGAAAAAAGTATGAAACTGCAAACTGAGCTCAAGGGAAAACTGTGTTAGGTGGTGATTTTACTATAAACATGTACAACGTAAAAATCCTACGATTAAAACTTTAGCTCAAACCCTCACAAAATACTATATTTCTTTCATTTATTCTACAGTATACCATTCATTTTATTTAGCATAGTTAAGCAAAGTTCAAGTATATTTTATTAATACTATATTACTTGGGACTTAATTACTTTAGTACACTTGATTTTTTTCAAGTTTACTTTGATAAAAAAAATTAAAAGTAAAAAACAAGAAATTTCAATCTGATCTTACAGAAAAATGCAATCACGCTACAAATTGGCGTTTTCGTATAAACACGTCTGTTGTGGATCATGCAAAAAACATACGATTACTAAAAAGAAAGAATGCACAAAACAGTATATTAATTGTATTTATTTTACGTACAGTTTATTATTATACCGTTCATTTTATTTCGTATATTTAAGCAAAGATCAAGTATATTTCGTATGTAGTAAGTACTAATACTAATATACTTGTAAGTGCACTATTACAGTCCTACTTTTGATTTATAAGTGCACTTTTGAGTATACTTTGATTTATTTAAGTTCACTCATTCATACTTGAAAGTACGCTTCCTTATTTTTAGTTTAAAAGAAGTATACGAATAGCACACTTGAATGAACCATCACTGGAGGAAAAGCAGATCGTACCAAAATGCACAAATGAGATTGTATGAGTTTGTACATGAATAGACACCTTGTAAAACAGTTTCCATGAGGTTGAAACTGGAGCAAAAACACTTTAACTGCAGTTGAATATGTTAAAAATCCAGGCAGCTGGTTTAACACCGGTTAACATCACAGCTAATTTGAAACTTGGCATCCTTTCAGACGGACTGACACGTATCCCTGCTGAACCCTCTGCCCTCATGGACCGCGTGTTACTTCATACGGGAATTTTCTGTCATGGGGTTTGTTTGTGCGAGCGGCGAGATACGTCACGCTAATCTCTCTCTCATCAGTGCGACGGGTTTGAGGCACTTATGGCAGATGTCCATTAGCGAGCGATCAGCAGGGTCTGTCTCTGTAGGGGCCGTGACAGGTCTGAGCGTATGTGTGTGCGTAAGTGTGTGTGTCTTACCAACCCTGAGCTGGTCCTGCGGAGTCCTCCCTCGCCCCACACGGGCGTCTCGGACACAAGCTGCCGTCTCCCCCCACCACCACCTCTGAGATCAGGAACCCACTTATCCTGCCACGCCATTGTCTGCGGTGTCCACACGCATCTGTTATGCTTGGGCAACACGCTCGCTGACAGACAGCCCATTGTTCGCCCGGCCGGGTGGAGGACGCACTCACAGTTTGGGGTAATTGCCGCTCCTAATTAGTTCAAGACACACACACGCAATTGCTTTTTAATTAAACACCATCCAGACTCTAATGAGCAATCAGTATTAACCAATAAAGAGACAAAAAACATTTGAATCACTGCATTAAAGGAGGGAATACAGAAAAATGGTGTTTATAGTGTTTTACTGAAGCCACACCAAAAGATTTATGATGTCTGTTCCATACATACACTTAAATCATTTAAACTTTTAAAGTCACTTTAAGAAAATGTTTCTCATGATATTTTGATCTGAAGGTGTGTTTTGCAGACATATTTTTCCCAACATTACAAAATTCAACAAAAAAATAATTACAAAAACAATCGACTATTACCTTCAATATTAAGACCTATGATAGACTGATAATATAAAGGCAAGAAAACATTTGACTTTTTCTTGACTTGATTCATCTAAGTATTTTAATTGGCACAATTCTCAATTATTAATCATGGCAACAGTCTGTTCCTTAAATGTACAAAACTTGCACAATTGCGCCAAATGAAAAGTTTTGATGGAACAAGTCAAAAGCGGTTTCAGATCTTTTACAGTGTAAATCTCGTCTATTCTATAGTTTTTTTATTCCAAAATGTGAAAATAATGATAAATAGTAAACATCTGTGCAATCATCTTTGATCAGTCGTGGCTTCCTTCTTTTACTGTATGTATGTTTATGTAGTTATTATAAACACACGTCCGATGAACAACATGTGACTAAGAACATACATCTTTCAAACCGTGCGCTGATCTGAATCCTAACTATGAACAACAATAACAAACAACAACAATAATAATAATAGTCTTAACAAACACTGCTTAAAATACAAAGTGAAACGCTGGTCCTGTCTAATCCCATAATGCCGGCATGTTACCATGGATTCTGTAACCTGATAATGTGAACAGACTGTACCGTCACTGTGGGAATACAGACGGGCGTCTCTCAGTTCAGCTCGTCTCTGAAGCCCCTCTGGACCGCTGACACGGACTGCTGCTGATAATGAGAACCACAACCTGTAGACGCTCACAGGACAATAAGCACATAGTTACATTTTCTTCTGATAGTACAATGCAGGATTTGAAAAGTGGTCAAATCCATGACAATCTCTAAGCCGTTTGATAAAAGTATTGCAACATCACAATATAAAAAGTTGTCTCAGTCGTAGGAAAGGAAAATAACCCAGGTGAGCTGATGGCGTCTCACGCTACAGGTGTTGAGGTCAGTGAAGGTCCAGGTGACCATCTGCCCGTGTGATGGCCCGCAGAGATCAGAGACGAAGTGAGAGAGGGTGTTCGACCTGAAATCAGTCGAGATTAAAGCCAAACCTGCAGCGGCGTGCCAGCAGTGCCGAGAGCAAAGACGGACGGACGGACAGACGGAACCAGATCTCAGTTCTGTTAATGGAACCTCACATCTCTGATCAAAGAGCCGTGTGTCTCTACAATTAATCATCCGTCTTTCTTTTTCACGTATGTTCCGTCTGCTTAACGTCTGGATGTGTCTGTACTGTACCTGCAGAAACACACGCTCATGACATTAACAGTGAGCGAGAGAGGGAAACAGATCGCTCTCATAATGCATTATAATACATTAAAATCTTCAAGAGTTTGTCAAAACAAACACAAACTTTAGCACATTTTACATCGTCCTTTGTATTTTTTGGGACTATGTTGTGTGGCGCTACATTCTTGGACATCATGAATAAATAGCGTTCAATAAAAACATCAGTCTGGAGCCAGACTAACATTAATAATTCATTGATACACATATTGATGCTCTAATGGATTTTCATTGACATCATGAGTACAGCAAATAAGTCAGCGTTAATGTTACTACAGTTCTCTATATCATCTGGAGTTTTACGCATTACGTATAAGCACAGACGACAGTAATTAAAAATGTTTTTAAGCTGTCAGGGACTAATTCACGTGTCATGCAAAAACCAAGCCAATTAGCATCAAGATCCAAGATGTTTGGTGCCCTGAGGGAGGATTATATTTAATCCAGGGTTTAGAGAGTGACCTACCTCAATATAATCTCCAGATTAAAAACACAAGCGCTTCATTCAAAGGCTGTCATTTATAACATTCTGTAGGCAGTATAGTCAGGGTTTTCACTAAAATGTTTGTGGGTCGGCACCTTCTCCCACGGGCCCAATGAGAAGACTACACCATAGAGATCTGTAGCGGGTAACCATATCACAGGGCACGGGACAATGATTTCTAAATTGCCCATCTACATTATAGTAAAAAGTGTATAAAATATCATTAGCTCAGCACAGGCACCGACGCTCTTTTGTCCTGATTTTACCTCACGCAGTGACACAGAGGAAAGTAAATCTCTTATCGGAGGTCTTGCTGTGTTTGTCCTTCCATCAGCATCTGCCTGAAAACACAAACACACACATGGATGTAGAAATCAGGGCAGTTAAACACATCACACTTTTACTGCAGACTCTGTAAATAAATACCTGCTCTGCTCCTGGACAATCAATCCGCTTGATTTCACTCCATCATGACAGGGTGTCCGAATCAGAAGTGAAAAGAATCAAATTAATCACATAAATCGTGAAGAAAAATGAAACAAGTTCATAGTAAGGATGAATAACCACATACTACTACTGACATACAGTATGCAGGAATATTATTACACTATTTACCCACTTGCTGTTTACATGTTTCATGCATAAGCCACTATAAGAATCTCACTGAACTGGTTACACCAGTATAATAGAAATAATAGGAAACATAATATGTTGACAATGAATGCAGGTACATGACAGCATAAAATAACATCATCCGGTATGACAAACATTCACCGCTACAGGTATGTAAACCTGTCTAAAGAACGTAAAACGAATGCTTTCTCTACACATTTCTGTTTGTGCCGACAATCAATCACAACGCAAAACCCTTCTCAATCTCCGTCACACAAATGACTCTCCAGAATCCAGTTACACTAGAAAATACATCACACGTCTGTGCAAATAAGAAATAAAACACATTTATTATCAAAATGAGATGTGTTTGCACAGTAAGTCGGTCTGGCCGCAGCATCAGTGCTAATGGGTAATGAATAGACAGCACCTGCTTTCTTCATGTAGGAGCTCTGCAGGTTCACATCATGCCAAAGATCAGATCTCTGCCAAAGCGTGAGACGGCCTGTGCCCCATCCTCACACACCCCACAGAGACATCCACGCCCAGCCCTGCAGACGCCAATACAATTAAATTACATTCATCACCGACAGCCCAAAGAGGCAAAAGATGATTGTGTTTAATGCTTCATTTGTTATTTTGGATAATATCATTCCTTATTAGCAACTGCAAAATAGGCAATCGTAAAAAAAGTTGCAAGATAAACATTAGAGCACAAGGAGAACGACAACAACCGGCAAACTACATAAAAGATATATTGTGTTTATTGTTGCTGTAGATGAGCTCTAGTCATAGCATTGAGAAAATGTGGCTTATTTTTACACATTATTATAGTATTTGTGTGCCGATTTTCAAGAACAAACTTTGCATTCAGAAGAACATGGTGAAAGCATCGAAAGAGCAATAATGTAAAATGTAATAATAGTTATTTATTATTAAATATCATCAGAATAAACTTCTGCTAAGTAACACAACTACATTATTCTTTCTGTAATGTAACAACATAAAGCATTAAAGATGTAAAAACATTAGCAATTACAACTTTAAACAAGACTCAGAATTTAGATTCTGAAATCTATATTACTGAAACTCAGAGAAAGGGTGAAACAACATTATGTTCATATAGGTTTATGTAGACTGGTTAACTTTAGTCACCAATCTGTTTGCTAATAGATCAGACTGAAACAAAAAAACTTTATAGATATGTAAACGTTCCCGAGATTACAGTGTTGTCTGACAAAAGAAGCCATTTGGGGTGTCACATGGCCGGACGCTTTGTCAGGTGCATGCTGGGATGCTTCAGACAGAGTCAGAATGACACTTGCTGTAAAGCAGAACAGCCACAAAGACTGAAACCAGTAAGATACAGTTAACACCAGTAATCTCAATCCCAGTTTGCAGTTTCTGCAGGCCTCTAGTGGTGTATTAAACCAATCACAACACTGCTCTCATCTTCAGAAATGATGACGGATTCAAAGAAACCACACAATATACTATATAACATTTGAGTGCTTTACTCCATTAATCGCTTACTTTTCACATTCTCATTATAACCATTAAATCCAAAGTTTCTAATGTTTTTAGAAGGCAAAAACATAAATACATTTGTACAAATTACCGTTTGATCCATAGTTTCTGATCAACATCACTCCACCATTTAATAGAACTCACATTACTTTACAAATGTGTTGCACTTGTCTTGAAAGGGTAAATAAAGACATCTGGGTTATCTCGTGAACCCTCCAGGTGCATTGTGGGATTAAATGAGTGCACCTGAAAGCTGAGAATGACACCTGAAGGATGAGATGCATTTCAAGGTAGGGTGCTATCAAGACGTACAAATCCAGTGTTTGCGTTTGAGAAATCTAAAAGTTATTGTGCGATCACAAAACATGCAGCTCCCTTCACTTGTCTGTGTTTGTCCTGACCGTCCAATATGCAAAACATGTGGCGTTTGTCTATATGCACTCGATAATGTAAAAGTGTGGTGAAAAGCCTCTACGCTGTTTAAGTTAAAGGCAGTGATGGGGACGGAAACAGCCAAAGCCATTTGACCGATGACGTCACAACAACGGATGGGGTCAGGTGGGGTGAGAGGAGGTCAGTCAGTGGTGTAATGTTAAACAAAATAGTTTAACCACAAAGCTTTTTTTGTACCTACAGAATTTAAGCATTATTTTCTGTTTTTAATTATTTAAAAATAATTCTTTTTTTTTTTTTTTAAATTACTACATTTTTTTAATTATTATTTTCTGACTTACATTCTGCTGGTCTGACGATAAATCTCATTCTTAATCCATTTTGAGGCATGCATTAGGACGTGTTTGCTTTTTGAAAAACAATTTTAATATTCTTTTTAATACTAAATTGTGTAATAATTTTTTTATTTAAATTACATTTAAATGATATAATAATTATAATGATTAATATTTATTAGTGTAGAACCTTACGGATTATTTTGCTTATTTATTATTCTTGGTCATTTTATACGTAATTGCAAATACTTATGTAAAAGTCTATAAATGTCAAAATTATATAATAATAATAATAATAATAATAAATGGTAATGATTAAAATCGTAATAATATATATATATATATATATATATATATATAATAAAAAAAATTATAACAATAATTTGTAATAATAGTAATTAACAGATAGTTTAAAATGAAAATCTGAACAACAGCACCATCTGTTGGACACTTGTGGGTCTTCTGAGCCCTTGTCTTTATGCATAATTCTTTGTGAAAGTCTAAGAATTATTTGAGACATTCCTTCCGTTTCATTCATTTTACATGAAAGAAATTTAATTATAGGTCATATTCAATACCAGTTTGTATTATTTGTGTATAAAACAAGAAGATCATAAATTGCCAATATTTTACCATAATTCTGTGCTTCTGTTGTATGTTCTGTTATACGTATAATTTCTGTTTAATATTATATAACTTATATTCTCAGAATACTAGTCTGTCATTCGTCATTTTTATATACCTAAAAATACACTGTCCATCTTTGTGACATGTCAATAATTGCTTTCATGGTTCTCTCTAGACAAGAGATATTTGAGAGAGGACACAACCTTTGTAGTCCTGTCTGCTCAAGGTTACACTGAAAGGTCAGTGAAAATAACATTTTGAAGCCTCACTGTATGTTACTGAAGGTTTTTCCTGACAGTGTGTGTTTGGAGAGGATGATTTTGATCAGTACTGAAGAGCAGAAGGTCACACAGGTCAGAAATAAATCAGTTTAATGGCTTGGGGACATTTGAAGGTCAAACGCTGTATTTTATGATTTCATGAAATGACGTGAAGGTAAAAACATTTTAATCTAGATTACTATATTTATAAGCATGTGGAAAGTTATTAATCCCTTTACTCCAAGATTTTGACATTTCTGGAAACACAAAATACGGCAGAAGCTTCTTTCTTAAATAAACTTAAATAAACATTGTATTTAAGGTGAAACTTCTCATTTTGATGGTTTTGACTTTGAAATACACTTCTAGCACAGATTAATGAAGAGATATTTCAAATGAATGTTTTATATAGTTAGTCTTAGTTACTTAAATTCGCTCTGTAAATTGCATTCAATTTAATGTATAAAAAATAATAATATAATTTATTTTGCAATACAGAGTTAATTGTGACCACCAGGTGGCAGCAGAACTCCATTAAAATAAATAAATAAAACATCATCTCAGACTGAAGTAGGGTAAGACTGTTGACAGGTGGCCAGTTAAATTGTTCATGCTAAATAAATAAAAAACTAACAAAATAAAATCTAAATGCAATGATTTCATTACAATTTAATTATTAGAATTGAGTAAATAATTTGCATTTACATGTTTTCATTTAGCAGACCATTTTCTCCAAAGCGAATTACAAATAAAAGAGCATTAAACATTTTGTCTGAGAAACTAACAATAAGCAAAGTATGAATAATAGTTTTATAATCATTTTATCTGTATGAACAATGCTGTCCTGTTTCTTAATTATGGGATTGAATAGCCCAGTCCTAGATAAGACAAGCACATCATTTATCATAATAAGTGTTTATAAGTTTTGAAAAGAAAAATCTTTACGAATGATGTCACTCTGAGAGTTTGAAAACTTTTGTTCATTGTCTGGATAGTGTTGTGTGGGTTTGTTTGTGTGGGATTGTCTTCGAATGTGAAGGTGGCCACAGTTAATGAGAGAAGAATACTTCACCAACACTTTCACCTGCATCTCAATGACAGATTCTTCAAATCTGAGTATCATCTTCAGACTCAAAAAATCATGTCTGCATCTAATATAATCAAAAGTGTGACCACATCCACACAAATCAAATAGATTTGCGCATTATGACGGCATATGTCAGCCAAATGTTTGAATAATTGACACCCTAATGAGAGTAAATGAATTTGCCCCTGATGACCCTGAGCCGCAGCAGAAGCGCACTTGACACGCTCCTCAGATTCACGGCGCAGGAAATATTTCTGCATGGGCCGGTAATGCTGAAACACAAGTGTTTGTGTGATTTCATGGGATTTGGGTGGAATGAGCTGGAAACAATAAAGAGGCTCTTCAACAAATCATGATGAATTCTGTGTTTTTAAAACTGGCAAAGATCACCGTGTCCTTTCTGTTAAACTCATGCGAACGGCTCGCTGTTAAGATCTTTTGTGTTGTCGGTGCAATATAAATAAATAAAACCCTGTCGCATAAAGGATCATTCAGTGTGAGCCTGTGTGTTTTATTCAAGTATTGTTATGTTGAACCGAATCCACACATGTCCATTCAAGCACCGAGTATACAAGTTGTTTATTATTCAAATGAGTTTCTGTATTGTTGCTGCATATGTTTGTTGATATTCTAACCATTGAGAGTAATTAAGTGAGTCAGATGGTTGTTTAAAAAGTTTTCTTATGATGAGTATTTGCTTTAGGCACTCCATTCTTATAATCATTTATTTGGAGCACTTTCTACAAGGTTCATAAATTCAAGGTTCATCTCCAACAAGCAAATGACACAATTTTCATTGTTGGATGAATTCGACCTGAATAGTAAGTAAACTTGTTCCGTCATGTGAGAAAGTGGAGGGTCAGATCGTGATGCTGTGTCCAGGTTAGTCCGTCCCAGATGGATGCAGCTGTCTCGAGCTAATAAAGACATCAGTGCCGTGACCTCCAGGTGTCCAAGGGTCTTTCAGCTCTTAGAAAGCCGGAGCTAAAAATACATAGAAAATAAAAACCTCTGATTGGAGGAGGGGTGATGGGGGTGATGGTTTATAAAGAACGAGAAGAACAAGTGACGTGATGTACGTAATGAGGCACAAAAACACAAATCGGCCACGTTAACGTTCAATGGGATTGTACTCGCTCACAAACGCTCTTGTGTACTTTTCAACACTGCTGTCTTTTGCTGAATAAACCCCTTGTAGGTCATGTTTAATAGATGTGAAGTTGGTAATCTGGTTTACAGATGTAGATCGGTGCTCTTCATACTGTAAATCTTTGGGATTAGTGTTCATTAGGTTCAAATCCACTTGCAGAATGAGTGACACACAGATGTTTGCAGAAGACTTAAGATGTTTGTTTAAGACTTAGGATGTTTGTTTAAATCCCTAACAGTAATTATAAGCAATACAAACACAGATTCAAAGATGTTTTAGATAAAAGTGTATGGCAAATGATTACCTGTAGGCCTACTGGAAATGTAAATGAACAAACACAATTTTGACCCTGAAACTGTCCTTCTAAACAGTTACATTGTTCTCATGATTTTATCCTGTGGGCGTTTGAGTGTTTATAATTTTCCAGAATAATGATATTGTGTGGTTTGTCAATGAGATGGGATTTTCTCTCTACAGAGACCTACAAACATCCTCCATCCATGGGCATCATCACCATGGCAACACTCCATCCAGCAAACAGCAGAGGACCAGGTGCATAAATCTCTTTTAGACTAGTCTTACAAGTTAGTCGTGTAAATATTTTCTTTAAGATCTAGTCAGTTGCATCTACATCTCGTTGGTAAAACTTGGCACACGTTAGTTATAAAGATAACTCTGAGTAAAACCCAAGAGCAAATAAAATGTGTCAACTCTTACAATTATAGCTTTGGTTGAAGCCGTGCCATCTGCTGAGTGGACATTGACTAAACTAACACTATCTTTCTTCATCATAAACAGAGGAAAGACATGATAATCTAATTGTGGTTGTCTGTGCAACAATGACAATTCATTTCTCATGAAAACTGCTGTGTGTCTGAGCAAACGTTGTCCAGGTTACAATAATGTATGCTGTTCATTCATGCTGACCTTCCTAAATCTTTCTCAACAATAGGAAAGAGACTCTGTCATGACCTCAGCACAGGAAGGACTGTTGATTGGATGAATGGATGACCTGTCACAGCAGGAAGTGAAATGTAGAAGTGCTCTTGTAAGTGGCTGTCCTAACTGCACTTTTATACAGGTGAAGAGTCTCTATTTATTTATTTATTAATATTCTCTGTGTTAGTATACAGTGACTGCTCTTTCATTCGTCTGTGTCATATAAATAGTGAAAGTTGTTTGTTTATGTTAAGTGTTTTATGGGGAGGGTAATCCGAATGAATTCATTTGATCTTATTTGTACATTTTAGTATGATTTGCCTTCTCTCCAGTGATGTTATGGTGGAGCTTTATTGTTGCTTTTTTCTGATAATCATATGCTTTTGTACAATTCAAATTACATACAGGTACATACAAACTCTTGTGAGATCAGGTTGGATGCATTTATCCAGCTGGAAATGTCATGGTGTGGAATGCTGGACTTAATGCTCTTTATGCTCGTAATGGTTTTATATCATGAAGTATGCAGTTATCACTATAGTAATATTACTTTTTTACATACTTTTACATATATTTTTATACTGTCACACATTCTCTCTCTCTCTTTCTCTCTCATGCACATACACACACACACATTCTCTCTCTCATACACAAACACTCTCTCTCTCTCTCTCTCTCTCTCTCTCTCTCTCTCTCTCTCTCTCTCTCTCTCTCTCTCTCTCTCTCTCTCTCTCTCTCTCTCTCTCTCTCTCTCTCTCTCTCTCTCTCTCTCTCTCTCTCTCTCTCTCTCTCTCTCTCTCTCTCTCTCTCTCTCTCTCTCTCTCTTTCCCTCTCATATTGTTCTGAATATTTGTATTCTTGATGTTATTTTTTATTTATATTGTTGAATATTGTTGGCTTCATATAGAATGCTGAAAGTAGTTTAGTGAATTTTAGTGATTTTTATACTGATTTTTTTTAAATATTGATTTTCAAGACAGTGTCACAATAGGCATCTTCTGTTAGTGGCTAATGAAAACATCTTGGTGGTGTCCAGGGAAACTATAGAGAACACGTGGCTTTTTAACAGCTCCATTACGCATGAAATGTGCTTTTACTTATTGTTAGCTTTAGTAACGATCTACTAAAAAGCTTTGGGCATACTGTACGACAGTGAGGACGTAGAAAACCGATTTAATCAATACTGGATATGATTTCAATTCTTTCTCACAATCTGTTCATTTCTGTTTATGGGGATCTAAATGGTTAAAGATAAAACAGAAATCTCACTCCTTTACTTTGCACAAACTACCCGGATTTGGATTTGGTTAAGGTGTTTGTTATTCTCAGTAAAATTAAATCACGTCTTTGTCACTAATGATAACACAGATGTAAAAGTCAATGCTGACATCATTAAAGAAAACTGTGTCTTTTGATGTGTGTTTCACACACAGCTGTAGGAAACGCCTCGTTCCTTTCACTGGGCTTATAGATGATCTCAGCTCGACTATAGAAATCACACACAGCACCTGCCCTCCATTTATGTGCGTCTTCAAACATATGTTTTCAGATGGCACACAATAACCCCAACACACGGGGGATCAGGGGTGAGGGTATCTATCTCTAATGAGCCCAGTGTCTTGTTAGTTGTGAGTTTGTGGATGAAGGCCAACAGGAAACAGACTAATGCTGGGCTAAATGGAAATCCCTCGAGTCTGACCATACAAAGAATTCTCTTCGGGTGCCTTTGCGCTTTTGTTGGGCTCTGTTTACCCTGTCTGCTGGCCAGGAGTGTTGGTGGTCTGCCCGGCGACGGCCCCCCGGGGACGGTTTGACAATCAAACGAGAGCTCTGTTTTGATAAAGCAGAGGACAGGCACTCAATAAACGGGGTGTGTTCCAACATCCGCAGGTATTTCAGGGTTTGATACCGAATGACAGTGAGAGATGTGTGTATATATCCAACATCCACTTATGTTTCCCAATTTAAAATGTTACATCACGCACATCTTTACAATACAAATAGCATTCTCGTTTGATTTAACTGCATGTTTTGTGACTATATTGTTGCTCTTTGTTAAAGAGAGAACAGATGAAGCCCATTGTTGGTCCATATCTAGAGAAGAGACAGAACTTGACCCGTGCACTAGAGAGAATTTCTGAATAGCTCCATTAGACGGGATGAATTGGATTCACATGTGTAGCGTTCTAATGAGGTCTGTCTGCGCTTTTGTGTCTCATAAACGTGTCGTTTTCCCTGACGAATACATTTTATGCCAATGGCAGAACTCAGAATGCATACGAGACAAAGAAATAAAAGACAAATTATAACATATTCACATCTGTTTTTGTGTGTATTGTTAATAAGAGATAGAAAATATTGGCTCATTCAGAGCTAAACATAGAATCATGTGAAATATATAACAGGGACCTAATGATCTCAAATTTGTCTTTCTAGTGTATGTTTATAACACCTAACAAAATGATAAAAAATAACAAATGTTTAAGACATCAAATTAAATAATGATAACACATATGGATTAAAATATAAACCTTGAATACACCATAAGTTGATTTGGATAAGAGCATCTGCTAAATGCATCAATGTAAATGAGTATGCACGCTTATAGTCCAAGAAATTATTAAGTCATAAATAATAAATTAAGCTTTATTTTGTTGATCAGAATGTATTTTGTTTGTTTGTTTGTTAAGGGTGCTGCACAATGTTTTATAATACTCCTTATCTGTCAATGAATTTTGTGCACTTTGAATATTATATGTATTATTGATATCTATAAAAAGAAAATCATAAATAAGATTTTTTAATAAGAAAACATGTGATGAATCTCCTCTGGATGTCAACAGAAGATACAAAAGTCTGCAACTATACATCTCAATAGGAGCTCGTGCACATCTTATCAAATTGATTTATTTATTTCATTTTCCTAAAGTGAAATTTTACATGAGTGTGTTTCCTACATCAGACTGAAGCTCAGTATTATGTGGAGTATGTAAAATGAGCTAAAGTAGCCTATAGATGCATGACAAACGCTCTCGTAGGAATGTTTGACTCCCTCTTATGCCGGAGGCTAACGGGAAAATGTGTTTATTATTAAAAGCGAGCATGGCAGATCCTCACCCCTGGCATCTCTATGCTAATGTGCAGGTAAGGGCTCTTGTTCTTTTGTGTTAGCGGGCACAACAGGCCGCCTGCCAATGTGGTGTCTTGCTTTTAACTGAGTGCTTTCAATTCTCATCAATTTAGCCCAATTAAAGCGTTCTGCCTCCACCAAGAGCGTTTTAGAGCCACGTTACAAACGCACTCTTTTCAATTAAGCTAAAAGAGAAAGATCCTGGTTTGGCTGATGTCTGCTTCCATGTGGTATTATTAGTTTTGATGGAAAATGCGACTGAGTTTGGGACGTCAATAAAATTATTCTAAAATCCTCAGATGTAATATAATCCACCTGAAATGAGAAACAAGATTGTGCTTTAGTTAGTCACTGTTCTTTAAACTTCTATATTTAAAATTCACATTTATATGTAGCATTAAAATACTGATCATCCACATTTTTATAATGACCGTTATATTTTCTACAAGTATAAGTTTAAGTTTCATGTCTATAGTATTACTCTTTACTTATGTTTGAATTATGTTTGAAATTATTAGGTTTCAGTAGTAGGTTTGTTCATTTTTATGACAGTTTGTGACATTAGTAATAAAGTCATTTATTTTGCTGCTTTAAAATCTGCAAATAAAGAGCAAAAGTTCACTGGAAAGCATTACATGGTCCATCAGCTTTCCAAACTCACAGTTTGCTAAAATCCAAAGCATGATTTAATGGGCAAGAGCATCATTTATGTCTGATGTAGTTCATACTACATGTGCAAAGGTTCCTTCAGTTTTAATAAACATGTCACATTTACAATAAACTGGTTTTAATAGTCCTTATTTCGGATCGAAACAGAGGCAATTTATCATCCCAAAATGCAAAGGTCTTGTAGACATAAATACTTGGGCCTGGAATTGAGAGCAATTATCCTGTTGCCATTTAGTGACCATTTACTGTCTGTCTGTACTCAACCCAACCTATTACATCCATCATGATCATTATCAGAAATAGTTTTTCTCATATCTCGCTGAAGATAATGAACATTTGTCAAACTGACCTCACTTAATCAAATAATCTCCTTTAGTCTTCCAATTAAGCCAAATGTCCATGTTATGTTTGTTTTTTACTGCTAGTTAGCAGATGCGTTCAATTCTGGTCAGCCATGAAGCTCGAAGTTTCGTTTTGGACAAAGACTTACAATCATTATGATTCTTTATAGCGGAGACCAATGCTGAAACCTATAAAGATGATGATGGGTGATGGATGATATTCTCAATAAGACTTTTATTGTATTGCACTTGTTCATTTAACATATCTAGCATATATATGCTAATGAAGGATGCTGCTAGAGGATAACAATGCTAATTGTGGTCGCATATGAATGTCAGTTGTGTTGCGTTGGATTGCTTTTCATTATCTTTGCTAAACAAAACAATCTTGAGTGGGTCTCGTTTCTAAGGCTCTCTGAAAAAGGCCCACGGTTCAAGGCCCGCTCTCAGCCTCCGGCGCATAAATTGATCCATTGTAGCGTGTGAATTAAGACGGATCTTTTCATGTGTTTGCATTCCAACTTGTAAATGTACAAAAGAGAGACAAGAGGATATTGCATGAATAATCGGTCACATCTCTGTGTTTTGAGTGAGTTTAATGCAAATCATGTTATTCTTACCAAATATAAGGAGCTAAAAATTGGTGTCTAATGAATCCTAAACCTTCAAATTGTCTGTCAGTGTATCTCAGTAAACATAGCTGAAACTAGTGTGAATCTCACCAAAGCTGTTAGGATGATGTTATATTTCATCCTAGAATCAAAAAGAAGAAATAAGGAATTATATATTTAGGGCTATTAGTATTTTTTGCATTATTTTTCATGTTTTAAAAAGCATCTTGGTCAGGGCTATTTTTAAACTAAAATGACAGGACAATATGGCTGACAACACATGGATAATAATCTAGTATCCCAAAGAGAGCGACTTTCAGCACTCTTCTCATTTTCTTGTATAAGTTTCTTTTTTCAAAATGCAGAATTTACATCAATGCTTTGTCGTATTATGTGACTTATAATGCTTTTGTCTTATAATACTTTGTCTCATTATGACATTAAGTGATACACAGTAAAAACTCAAAATCACTCCAACTCAAAATTTACAAAATTGACTTGTTGCATCTAAATTTTTCAATTTGCTCAGATAAATTTCTATGAATTTATAGAACAAACTTTTGCCAAAAGTGATAATTGACTATGAAACCATTTGAAATTTTTCAGATACAACCAGTCATTGGAAATTTTGAGTTCTTTTTTACAGTCTAATGGCAAATTTGACTTAAACTGCAAATTTCGCTTTAAACAAATGTATTTATTACAGTGTTTTAAATAATAAACTTTTGAACTAAATGTCTTTATTAATTAACAGAAAATGCTTAAATGCAGTAGTTTCTCGGTGTGCATGAACTCATATTACCCAATAGAGGGAGCAGCTCATCTAAAACAATACAAACTGAACATTCATTTTGAGTTAAAAACTAAATCTTTGAATACTGTTTTACTACAAAGCATAATTGTTCTATTAACAGTCATTGAGTCATAAGGACTGCCTTTAAACATGTACATGTACCCTAAACTACTTTAATCTACACACAATACTGATTTCCCCTGTGTAAGATCACCCACTTTAATAGTTTTTAAGTTGGTCAGACTGTGAGAATGGCTGGTCATTCAAATAACTCGCATGTTTGACAATAGTATATATGTATTCATATGTTATCATATGTGTTTCTGCATAAAGAACAATCAATGAATAGAAACACACATTTAAATTGTTGCACGCTAAATTTATATGAGTTGATTTCTTAATCGTTTTTAAACTTACCAATTGTAGATCGTACATCTGACGTGACTTTCAAATATTGTACAAATCTTCATCTGCTGTCTCATAATCATCCACAAGGGGGCAGTCAGACTACAACAGGAGTACAGAATGAGATGTGTGCAACAATAACACACACTGAAAGTGCTATAGGTTTGACTATTGCATAAAGAATTAAATTAAGGATGATCTTCTTTTATCTTTGCCTGTTCATTTACTGGCATTGTAGAGATATCATCTAGAAATATAATACAATTTAATATATAAAATAGTAGAGTATAATATAATTGTCTTATGGTTCTATAATTCTCATATTCTTTTAATTTTCTTAATGTTTAAATTTCAGATTTCTTCTATTTTTATTTCTACTTTTATTCTTTCAGGTATATTAGATTGATCACAAACTGTCATACCGAGCATTTCATCTATGGTTCTGTATGTAACCAATAAAACTTAAAACTTCACCGTGGCTGATGTGCCATCTGGTCAGCATATGAAATGCATAGATATGACAGCAATTTCTTCAGAAGTAATTTCAGATTAGTTTTGTGGTTACTTCATGTAATTGGGCAATTTCAGGGAAAACGAGTAATGGTCAATCTTTACGAAGATGAAAAGTAAACATGGCATCTCTAACTCTCTCTGGTAATATCCTATCCTAACACAACCCATTCTAAATCCAGGAGAACCCATTTCCTTTTAAAGGAAGGCTAAAGACTTTTAAAGACAGAGACTGTTATCATGTCTATTATGAGACATATTTTGATTGGATCATCTAGGCACTTTATGTGTTTGAAGAGATTGCACATTTACAGGTATGTGTTGGAGTAAATGTGTTAGATTTAAGAATGTCCATCTCTATATGTATGTATATAAATGTCTGAATTATGCGCCTATCTCTGCCTACGTTTGTATGACAAGAGCTTCCATTAATGATTGTGCCACCAGATTCATGTATGTCCTGTGGAAATGTGCAGCTCAAGAGGAGCTGAAGATAAGCTTCTGCATTTCCATCACGACTCAAACAGCTCTTGAGAGAAATCAGCGGAATACTTAAAGTCTTCATATATTGGCATGTGGTGCTTATTTAAAAGGAAAAAGAGATTCTGTGATCTCACGCTGTATAGTGGCATAAATAAATCAACTTGAATGTACTGATACTAAACAATTCTGTTTATATAGTTAAACATTATATTGAATGTTCCAAATACTTTTCATCAGTTTGTTATGCTGATAATATAATTTAATTCTAAATTAAAAACAAAAAAGATTTTTATATCTGTTTTGATTTCTTTTGATTTAGTTATTGTCCTATTTGTTTTTGATGTTATTGTTATTTTTTATTGATAATCCTGAAAAGCACATTTTATGTAAGTATATACAGGAGTGTTTGACCCAGAATGCAGAAATTATAAAGCATATCTTTATAATTCATGCTTTTAACAATTTGACTCCAAATTGTTTTACTTTAAAAATGATTTCAAGCTTTATTTTTCTGTTTATTGGCAGGCAAAAAGAGCTTATAACATTTCAAGGAAGTGACACACTTTTGCTATTTATTATTTATTTTTGATTAATGTACTGTGACACTGGTTTGTCATATTTATTTGTTTAGTTTGAACAAATATTTCAAACAAAATGGCTTTCTCAGACTATCTTATACTTACACGAAAATAATGTTTGTATAGATAAATTAGATTTGCACATAACTCCCACCTTTAATTCGCTGGATTTTAAAAGAACGTTGAGCAAGGGTTCAGCGCGATGCGGTTTTCGTCATTTCCGGATAACCCGGAAGTGTCGCACTTGTTTGCTCCCGTACACGAGCGTTTGCGCCGTGTGCTTGGATTCCGTTTTCAGCTTTCTGCGTGTATCGCTGTTTTTAGTTGTTTTTAAGTTGCTTGTTGTTGTGAACGTGTGATATTTTACGGGAGATGGGAGTCCCCGCGTTTTTCCGCTGGTTGAGTCGGAAATATCCGTCAATAATCGTTCACTGTGTCGAAGAGAAGGTGGGATATATTTTTATCAATGTTGATTTAATTTAGCGCACAGATAATTTATTTACACTTCAGTCATTCTATTAAAATCATGTTTTACTGTAATACAGTTGTGCTGCTTCTTTTAAAAGTTAAACTTCCTTGTTTTGTTATTAACGAGGTAAATCTAATCGTTCCCACTCATTGTTATGTAAATGTAAATCTGCATTTACATCCAAATGTCAAACTTACCATGAAAATAATAAAGGTTTTCATCATACTGATATCTCGGATGTCAATATTTGACCCTATGTGAGGTCTTTGTTAAAGTTTTTAAAGCATTTGTTTATGTTTAAATCATGATTTTTCATAGTCAAGTAAAGTGTTGTTTTGAGAATTGTCACACCTATAACAGTCCATATTCCTCATTATATGAATATAAAAAACTATTTTATGTTATTTGAAAATTCTCTATTTATTGGGTAAATAACAGATAACTCATTATGTGTAGATGTTTTTCTCACGTCTGCATTCTTATCAATAAGACTTTAGATAATATAGTGTTTTTTGGATTGGGATGTTGTACACTTTTTGTAGAAGTTGGTGGATTATTTTATCCACAACAGCTTAATGGCACGTGTCGTCTTATTTGTCATTTTCAGCCTAAGGAGTACAATGGTGTTAAGATACCCGTTGATACCTGCAAACCCAACCCAAATGAAGTGGAGTTTGACAACCTGTATCTGGACATGAATGGAATTATTCACCCGTGCACACATCCAGAGGATAAGTGAGTCTTTCTTAATATAAGTCAAAGGCAATGATTATTAACTTAAAAACTAATGATTACCTGTCTTGAAATAAAAGCTTGTTTTCAAACAATGTTTTCTGGCTTGCAGACCGGCACCTAAAAACGAGGATGAAATGATGGTTGCCATTTTCGAATACATTGATCGGCTATATAACATAGTTCGACCGAGAAGAGTTCTGTACATGGCAATTGATGGTGTGGTATGTAACATCTTAACTAACATCTCTAAATCACTACAACACTTGAAGTATGCACACTAAAGGTGCTACTTTCATGTTGCTGGTCTGTACTGTTAATTATTTCCAGGCTCCTCGTGCCAAAATGAACCAGCAGCGATCGAGACGTTTCCGAGCGTCTAAAGAAGGCGTGGAGCTTGCTGATGAGAAACAGAAAATGCGTGAGGAAGTTATTCAGAGAGGTGAGAGATGTTTTGGTGATCTCTGGTTAAACAACAGAAATCAAGCTCCTAATTTGTGATTTTTAGCTTCGTCTTGTACTTTTATGGTTAAGGCTTTGTAAAGTAAAATCTCTTTTTCAATGTTTTGTCTCTCTGTTTTAAGGAGGTTATTTGCCACCTGAAGAGATTAAAGAACGTTTTGACAGTAACTGTATCACTCCAGTAAGTGTGTCTAGTATGCAAGTTGTCTGTCCTCAGAGAGCTGATTATTCAGTGATCATGTACAAGCCAAAACTGATTTAAAATGTGATTTTAAATCACATTTGCCTTGGCCAATATTAATACTTTGCTAATATTTCTCTCTTTAACATCAGCTGTAAAATCTGCTGACAGTCCTGTTAATGCATGATGCACATTTCTGTTTCCAGTGTACTCATTTTTGTTTTCCTTCTGTTTTGTGTGTAGGGCACAGAGTTCATGGATAATTTGGCCAAATGTTTGCGATATTATGTTGCAGACAGATTGACCAATGACCCCGGATGGCGTAATGTCACAGTAGGTCATAAAGCTCTGTTAAACTTCTTGGGTTATTATTTTGTTGTACAGTCGAGTAAATCAATGCTGAACTGTCCTGTAGGTGTTTTTGTCAGATGCCAGTGTACCTGGAGAAGGAGAACATAAGATTATGGACTTCATCCGAAGACAGAGAGGTAAAGATGAGCAAACTCTGATTTAAACTCTTGTTGTAAATAAATAGTGAGGCCTTCAATATACTGATTTAAATGTTTTCTCTGTAAAAAATGAACTAATGGTTTGATCATTTACCTTTTTCAGCTCAGCCCAACCATGACCCAAACACACATCACTGTCTCTGTGGAGCCGACGGTAACTTTTCCACCGTTCTAACTAATTAAAAACACATAATGCTAATAAAGATCAGTTTGAAAAGCAATCAGATGCTCAATAATAATCTAATTAAAAGCACTCTCTAAAACTGTTCTGACCATAAAAGATTATAAACCCTTGGTTAATTAACAAGAATAAGTAGTACATTTATCTAATACAATGTTCTGTTCTCGTCTCTTTAGCTGATCTGATCATGTTGGGTTTGGCGACCCATGAGCCCAACTTCACCATTATCAGAGAGGAGTTTAAACCCAATAAACCCAGACCCTGCGCCCTGTGTGGCCAGATGGGTCATGAGATTAAAGACTGTCAGGGTGTGGCCAGAGAGAAAAAGGGCGAGGTAACAAACACACCCTCTCATCCTCTCCATCTACCTGAATCTTAACCTGTGCGCTCTGTGACCTGTTGTTGTGTTTTCTCTCTCTCAGCATGATGAATTTGCAGACACAGTTCCAGTGTCGGAGCAGGAGTTTATCTTCATTCGACTGGCTGTGTTACGAGAGGTATGCTTCTGTTTGGTTATAAGGATGTAAAGATTGACAAGTCCAATGATGAATATTAATTATTCTGTAATTGTCTGCAGTATCTGGAGAGGGAGTTGACAATGGCCAGCCTGCCGTTCCCCTATGACTTTGAGCGGTGTGTGGATGACTGGGTGTTCATGTGCTTCTTTGTGGGAAATGACTTTTTGCCTCACTTACCATCTCTTGAGATCAGGTACACAAATATAGACCACATTCATTCTCCTGTTGTTGTATGTGATCAGAGTTCTGATTGTGTCTCTCTCCACACAGAGAGGGCGCCATCGATCGACTGGTTGGCATCTACAAAGATGTCGTGCACAAGACTGGGGTGAATACATGTCTATATATATATTCATACTATATGTTATGCACTATATTCATTTATACCATGTGATGAATTACTCGTTTCATTCTGACATCACTGTTTGATTCGTTTGTTGTGATG